>PVKP010029603.1:0-28833 GCA_004027715.1 Plecturocebus donacophilus
GGGATTATAGGCTTATTCTTGAGGGGGGAAAGACACAGGATTTCTCAACTGAATAAACAAGCCCCAGTTTTTGGCACGGTGGCTCACACCTGTAATCCCAGCACTTTGGGAGGCCAAGCCAGGAGAATCACATGAGGCAAGGTGTTCAAGACCAGTATGGCCAACATGGTGAAACCCCATCTTTACTAAAAATACAACAATTAACTGGGTGTGGTGGTGCACATCTGTAGTTCCAGCTACTTGGGAGGCTGAGGCATGAGAAATTGCTTGAACCTGGGAGGTGGAGGTTGCCGTGAGCCAAGATTACACCACTGCACTCCAGCCTAGGCAAAAAAGTGGTGAGATTTTGTCTCCAAAAAAAAAACAAGCCCCAGTTGAAGGCGAGAATGCTACGCTAACCAGAAAATTAGCTAAGATTCTTTTTTATGCAAAAGAACGTTTTACATACTCATTACCATAGTAATTAATGTAAATTACATTTTGATCATGTAAAATATAGTGTTTTTGTTAGGCCTCAAAAAAGAAACAATAGCATTAGCTCAATTTAAGATCACTGGTGAGGCTCTTTAAATTGTTTAGGAGGCTATTTATTGTCTTTTTGTCCTTGGTTCCCAGAATGCTGGAGACCAAATGTTTATCCTCAAGACAGGAGGGTGGAAGAGTCTTTGGAATGGACCAGGCCAAGAGAAAGAAATAAATATATGGAAAATCCCAAGTTCTCCAATAAAATGGCCCAGCCGGATCATTCACAGAGAAACCTACAGAAGACTAGACCCACACATGTGCCCAGAGCTTCCAATCAACTCTTTGGCCCCTCACTATTAAATATTAAGAGATGGCCGGATGCAGTGGCTCATGCCTGTAATCCTAGCACGTTGGGAGGCTGAGGTGGGCAGATCGCCTGAGGTCAGAAGTTCGAGACCAGCCTGGCCAACTTGGTGAAACCTGTCTCTACTAAAAATACAAAAATTAGCCAGACGTAGTGGTACACACCTGTAATCCCAGCTATTCGGGAGACTGAGGCACGAGAATCGCTTGAACCTGGGAGGCAGAGGTTGTAGTAAGCCGAGATTGCGCCATTGCACTCCATCCTAGGCAACAAAACTACATCTCAAAATTAAATAAATAAATATAAATATAAATATTAACAGACAAGTAAGAAATAACAGATATCTGAACAAATCGTTTAATATGAAAGAGCTAAAACAGAGAAGGGTAACTTAGAGAAAAAAAGACTATGTTAATTGAATAAAACACTGAAAAGAAGAAAAAGCTGTTATTAACAGCTTCAGAGATACAAGAAAGCTATTAAAATTACAAAACAAGATACTCTGAGGAACCTAAAGAGAACAAAAAATTAAAATAAAAAATATGATGGTAGAAATAAAAGAATCAAAAGTAGAGTAAGAAATTTCCTGGCAGGGAGTGATGGCTCACACCTATAATCCCAGCACTTTGGGAGGCCGAGGCAGGTGACCTCACTTGAGGCTGGGCGTTCAAGACCAGCCTGTTCAACATGGTGAAACCCTGTCTCTACTAAAAATACAAAAATTAGCCAGGTGTGGTGGCAGGCGCTTGTAGTCCCAGCTACTTGGGAGGCTGAGGCATGATAATTTCGTGAACCCTGGAGGCAGAGGTTGCAGTGAGCCAAGATCGCATCATTATACTCCAGCCTGGGTGACAGAGTCCATCTGAAAAAAAAAAAAAATGAAAAAGAAAAGGGCCAGGCAGGATGGCTCACACATGTAATCCCAACCCCTTGGGAGGTTAAGACAGGAGGATCACCTGAACTCAGAAGTTCAAGCCCAGCCACCTTTGGCAACATAGTAATGCCCCATTTCTACTTATAATTTTAAAACTAAATAAAGGACAATGAATTTCACAATCGAAAGGCTCTCTGGATGCTCTACACATGAGTGTGAAATAGAGTCACAACAGTGTGAAACTTCAAACTCTGGGACCAAAAAGAAGTTCCCACAACTCCCAGAGAGAAAAATAGTCACACATAAAAGGAGCTGAATTGCTTCAGACTTTTCATTAGTGACCTTAGAATCTAGAAGAAAGTGGAGTAACGCACTTAGAATGCCAAAGACAAATAACTTTTTAATCTAGAATTCATACCCAGCTACACTATTAATCAAGTATGAACAAAGAATAAGACATTTTTTGTGACAACTCAAGGCTTGATTTTATTCTATTAGCTACCAACGGTTCTTACATTCTTAGAAGCTTGGAAAAAACAAAAATAATATTATGCAACAAAAACCTATGTGGACCACAAAGCCTGATAGACTGACAATCTAGCTCTTTTGAAGAAAAAGTTCACTGACCTCTGATTTAGACAACTGGTGTAGATTTGAGGGTTTAATTAGAAATCCATGCATAGAAAACCACGCCTAGCCAGTACTGCAAATTTTCTGTGTGGTCAAGGATATGGAGCTTTACTTTATTTGTTTGCTTGTTTGTTTTGAGATAGAGTCTCACTCTGTTGCCCAGGCTGGAGTGCTGCAGCATGATCTTGGCTCACTGCAACCTCTGCCTCCAGGGTTCAAGTGATTCTCCTGCCTCGGCCTCCCAAGTGGCTGGGATTACAGGTATGCACCACCACACCCAGCTAATTTTTGAATTTTTAGTAGAGATGGGGTTTTACTGTATTGGCCAGGTGAAAAGTGGTGATTGTATCATTCTATGCCAGCCTGGGTCACAGAGCAAGACCCTATCTCCAAAGAAAAAAAGATAGACTTCTATTCTCTTAAACTCCTGACCTCAGGTGATCCGCCCACCTTGGCCTCCCAAAGTGCTGGGATTACAGGTGTGAGCCACCGCACCTGGCCAGAATTTCCTTATTTCTCCAGAGGAAGGGGTTTTCCTTCCCGCTTTCTTAAAAATGACCCAAAACCAAAAACAAAAAAACTAAAACCACCTCAATAATTTCCCCTCAAACACAAAAGGCTTAGTGAGTGCACATTTTGTTGAAAATGTCACTGATTCCTCTTTGACTGTTAATCGATTGTTCTTGGGTTCTGGATTCACCTGCACTTACATGACTTCAGGTGAATTGCAGAGCCGTAAAAACATGGGTTTTTACCCGGGTGAGCCACAGTGAGTGACGAGGCTCCTTCTTCTGTCTCTCCTTATGCAGGGCTTATAAGAGGTTCTGGAGAAGCAAAGCTTTTATAGAACTGCAGTACCAAATTACACTTGTCATCACTGTAATGGGAGCTTGGGAAGATCGTTATCTTCACAACCTGTTTCTCCAGAATATTTCATAAATTGTACACAAACATAAACAGGAATTTTAATTGAGTACTTTTATAACTGTAGCATTCTATACTCCAGATGACTTGAACTATGTCTTGGTTGTCATAAAAATATTCACCAAATGAGTAGATTTGTTATAAAAATTGAAAGGGCCAACAGACCATCAAAGATTTTCCCCTCAAGGCTCACCTATCAGAATTCAAGGTATTTCTTTGTGGAAAGACGTATTCAGCTTCCTGCCTTGACAATATGAGTTGTATAACATTACTGGCAACGCTAATGTTTTGACCGAAAGTGAAACAAATGAAAGGATTTTATGTTTTGTTTTGTTTTTCTTTTTTCAACTACATATTATCCTGGAATGGCATCAGATAAACAAGGTCTAAAAGACTGGAAATTAAAAATAATAAAAGCAGAGCCAGTTACTTGGAGGTAAGAAGGAAATGTTGTGAGACGATAGATACAAAAGACTTAGATCTTCTAGGCATTTTACTAAGAATATTTTCCTTTAAGAAAATTAGAGATATTTTACAAATGTTCCTTTTTTGAGCTAATTTCTTTAAACTTTTTACGAGCATTTAAAGAAAAAATGGGCCAGGCGTGGTGGCTCACACCTGTAATTCCAGCACTTTGGGAGGCTGAGGTGGGCAGATCAGCTGAGGTCGGGAGTTTGAGACCAGCTTGACCAACATGGAGAAACCCCATCTCTACTGAAAATACATAATTAGCTGGGCGTGGTGGCACATGCCTGTAGTCCCAGCTACTCAAGAGGCTGAGGCAGGAGAATCGCTTGAACCTGGGAGGCGGAGATTGCAGTGAGCAGAGATCATGCCATTGCACTCCAGCCTGGGTAGCAAGAGCAAAACTCCATCTCAAAAAAAAAAAGAAAAGAAAAGAAAAAATGATAACATTGTCTGTGGCGGTTCTAATAGATGTAATACATTTGACAACCATAGCAAAAAGCAGAGAGATGGTGAATGGACTTGTATGGTTGCAAAGTTTCCAGATTTTACATGAAGTAGTTCAGCATTAACTCTACATTGTAAAAAGTTAAAGAAAAGGTAAAGTTATAGGCTGGGTGCAGTGGCTCACGCCTATAATACCAGCACTTTGGGAGGCCAAGGCAGGAGGATTGCTTCAGTCCAGGAGTCCGAGACCAGGCTGGGCAACATAGACCTCATTTCTACAAAAAACAAAAAGATTAGCTGGGCATGGTGGCATGAGCCTGTAGTCCCAGCTACTCAGGATGCTGGGGCGGCAGGAGACCTTAGCCTGGAGGTGGGGGCTGCATGTGACCACACCGCTACACTCCAGCCTGGGCAGCCAAGTGTGACCTTTTCTAATATATATATATATTATATATATATATAGTAATCTCCAAGTGACCAGTAAAAAAATACAAAAGGACATAGCTAAAAAGCAGATAGACAAAATACAATTTTTTTTTTTTTTTTTTTTTTTTATGATGGAGTCTCACTCTGTCGCCCAGGCTGGAGTGCAGTGGCGTGATCTCGGCTCACTGCAAACTCCACCTCCTGGGTTCAAGTAATTCTCTGCCTCAGCCTCCTGAGTAGCTGGGATTACAGGCGCCCTCCACCACACCTGGGTAATTTTTGTATTTTTAGTAGAGACAGGGTTTTATCATGTTGACCAGGCTGGTCTTGAACTCCTGACCTCGTGATCCACCCGCCTCAGCCTCCTAAAGTGCTGGGATGACAGGTGTGAGCCACCGGTGTCTGGCTGACAAAATACAATTTTAAAGAAATATTCAAATATTAGAAAGCAGGAAAGTAGGAAGAGAGATAAAAATATCAGTGGGAACAAAGAGAAAAAAATAGTAAAATGGTTAACCTAAATCCTACCATATCATTTGTTACATTAAACGTTAATGGACTAAAAAAAGTAGACTTTGGCTGGGTGTAGTGGCTCACACCTATAATTCTGGCACTTAGGGAGGTCACAGCAAAAGGATCCCTTGAGCTCAAGAGTTCAAGACCAGCCTGAACAACATAGGGAGACCCTGCCTCCATAAAAAAGTAAAAAAAAAATTAGCTCAGTATTGTGGCACATGCCTGTAGCCCCAGCTACTGGGGGTGCTGAGGTTGGGGGATTGCTTGAGCTCTGGAAGTTGAGCTTTCAGTGAGCTGTGATTTTACCACTCTATGCCAGCCTGGGCCACAGAGCAAGACCATGTCTCAAAAAAACACTTCTTTTCTCTAAATGTCAAAGGCCTAGTTAATTTTTGGACGTTTTTAGGGGCAAAAAACCTCTGGATGGCACGTTTAATTACACAGCCGCAAAGCAAAGATCTACACATCGTTCTGGAGGTAAGTTTTATATGTAGCCATTATTGATAATATGACCCTGGCCCAGTGGCAACTGGACCTTGGCAAGGGGCTTATTCCCTGAGTAGATGTGTGTGGCCCAGTGACTAGAAACAGCTGAAGCAACAAAGAGCTGGAACACTTGGGGGCCTGCATCCTTGTCTCAGGTCTTCCTGGATTGAGTATTGGCAAAGAGGAAAGTGATAATGTCTTTCTGAAAACATCAACGGTTTGTTTTCCATTTTGTCGATTTCAATTTTTTTCTTTTCCTCTTTTTTAAAAATAGAGATGGAAGTCTAACTATGTCGCCCAGGCTGGTCTCAAACTCCTTGGCTCAAGCAGTCCTCGCACCTTGGCCTTCCAAAGTGCTGACATTACGGTGCCTGGCCACTGCACCTCTATCATTACTTTGAGAGGCGTTGCCATCATAGCGTGACGGTAGACAGCATTAATCAAAGATAACACAATAAACAGTGACCTAGAGAACTCTAGTAACAAACAGAAAGGGGCTGTTTTGGGAGAAAGTGGCAGTCAAATGAATTTGGGGTCACTAGTCAGGTGACTAGATGCAATCTTGCAAGGTTGGTGGTACAGCATGCTGAAACCCAGGCAGTTTTTCCTGACATAATATACGATTTGCCAGGGTACTGGCTCAGGGCCTTGAGCCCTTAGCACACATGACTTCCCTTACTATAATTCTATAATCCGCTTCTTTTTTTTTTTAAGACGGGGTTTCACCACGTTGGTCAGGCTGGTCTTGAACTCCGGTGATCCGCCCACCTTGGCCTCCAAAGTGCTTGGATTACAGGTGTGAGCCACCACACCTGGCCCAATCCGCTTCTCATTATACCAATTTTATAGATGAGAACAATAACGCCCAGGAAGGTCAAGGGACTCATTTTCCTCATGGAAACACAGCGAGGAAGAGACAGAGCGGGCTGTCTTTGACTCTCCACAGCAGCACACCTGTTTCCAGAGGCACGCTCTGTATAGGGAAGCCCATCAGAGTCAGGGAACTAAGGAAACAGGACGTGAAGGCAACTTCAAGCTCGCCAAGAGGGCTCCCCAGGCTCCCTTTAGGGCGGGAGTGTGCAGCCAGCCCCAGCCCTGTAAGACAACGGTCAGTGGATTCATCTGCCTGGAGAGAGATGCGAGATCCTGATTGTCTCTTGAGAGATAGTGGAGGATCAGAGCTGCCGAGATCAAACCCTAGAGCTCGGGAGGATCTCAAGCAAGTGCTTTGTCCAGTGGCAAAATCTTCATCCAAGCCAAATAAGACAAGCGACTGTGGGAAGGGAAGAGTGCATTTCTGGTGATCATACCTACAGAGAGGTGGGAATAAAGGGAGAGAACAATGCTTCCAGGCCTTTGATCTTCTTTACCTGCCACAGGCCTCTCCTCCCCCTCTAGCCGACTTCCTGAGGCAGGAAATGGTGACGCCACCCTGCATTTGTCAGCACTCTCCTATTCTGAGTCACTGGGATTGCTGGCATAGTTATCCATAAGATTTCCAAGTAGATTATCTACTCGCCTTGTAGGGGCTTGGCGTGCCACCCTCCCTCAGTGAACTGCCAGGCCTCCGTTCAGTTGGAGATTTCCTCCTTGGAATGTCATTCGGGGTCCTTAAAGTAGTATCTTCTAATTTTTATTAACATTATCCTTTATTAACCAACTCTAAATTGGGGGTAGGAGGTCATAAAAATACCCAGTTGAATGAATTACAGTTAATTTTAACCATTCCTCCATGGTTGAACATGAATATAGTTTCGTTATTTGCTATTATAGACAACGTGAAAGGAAACATCTTGGCGGGGCGCGGTGGCTCACGCCTGTAATCCCAGCACTTTGGGAGGTGAGGTGGGCAGATCAGTTGAAGTCAGGAGTTCGAGACCAGCCTGGCCAACATGGTGAGACGCTGTCTCTACTAAAAATACAAACAAATTAGCCAGGCGTGGTGGCACACGCCTGTAATCCCAGCTACTTGGGAGGCTGATTGCAGGAAAACTGCTTGAACCCAGGAGATGGAGGTTGCAGTGAGCTGAGATCATACCACTGCACTTCAGCCTACGTGACAGAGCGAGATGCTGTCTCAAAAAAAAAAGTCATTTTATTTTATTTTTATTTTTTAAGACGATGTCTCACTCTGTCGCCAAGCTGGAGTGCAGTGGCACCATCTCAGCTCACTGCAACCTCCGCCTCCCAGGTTCAAGTGATTCTCCTGCCTCAGCCTCCTGAGTATCTGGGACTACAGGCACGCACCACCACGCCCAGCTAATTTTTTGTATTTTAGAGGAGATGGGGTTTCATCATGTTGGCCAGGATGGTCTTGCTCTCCTGACCTTGTGATCTGCCTGTCTTGGCCAAAAAGTCATTTTAAATCTGAATAGGATTGCAAAAATTGTTTTCTTTTTTTTTAAAAAAAAGTTAGCCAGACTTGGTGGCTCACCCCTGTAATCCCAGCACTTTAGGAGGCCAAAGCAGGTGGATCGCCTGAGGTCAGGAGTTTGAGACCAGCCTGGCCAACATGGTGAAACCCCATCCTTACTAAAAAATACAAAAAATTAGCCGAGCATGGTGGTGGGCGCCTGTAACCGCAGCTACTCGAGAGGCTAAGGCAGGAGAATTGCTTGAACCAGTAGGTGGAGGTTGCAGTGAGCAGAGATCGCGCCACTGCACTGCAGCCTAGGGACAGAGTGAGACTGTCAGAAAATAAAAGTACTGACTTACTCTTGCACCCACAGTGCTGCTCTTGGGAGCTGAATTCTGGAGGGAAAGGCAAAATGCAAGGAAAACAGTTTGTCTTTAAGTTTTAACGTAGTCTATGTCAAAACTTAAAGAAGGAAGACCAATAAATAGTACTGTAGCAAGAGGAGAAGCTGAAGCTGCCAGTGGTCTGTGAGCTCTCATACATTTAACCTCCTAAAGTACAGTCTTGAATAACAGACAACATCAAAAGGCAGCTGTGCTTTTCTCAGAATAAAACAGCTGAGCTAAACAACCAAAACCAAACAGCTGTACTGCCTTTGGATTTAGTGTTACATTAAAATTAGATGTTTTATTTCCCCAGCCTTTTTTTTCCTCCTTGGTGGAAAGAAAGCAATTGAAGAGTTTTATTTCAGACATAAATGTTATGCTCGAATCATTCGCACACAGCCCACAGTAAAATGTTAGTTATGATGGAAATCTGACTTATGAGAGACTGTCTCCATTGTTTTCATTATTCAATACTACTTAATTATTTAGAATTCGCCTGTGTACCATGGACATCACTGATGTTGTAGATGTGAGAGTTCTGCTGCCAATGTTTGAATATTTTATTTGTAAAAAGTATGAAAATATTCCATTGATTAAAACACCTTAAACTTGATGTTTAAATAGGTGTTATTCTTTTCCTTTAGAGAAAAGTTATTATCTTACAATCTAAACTATTAATGACTGGAATAACGCAGGCAAAGAACAAAACAAAATAAAATCTTGCTTCTCCCTTACAACGAGCTTATAACTTTCTAAGAAAAAGGTTATAATATTAGCTAAATTTTTACATTACAAAGTATTACATACTCATTGGAGAAAATATAGCAGACAATATAGGCAGACTTTGCCTGTCTTGTTTATGCCTACTACGTTGGGTGTATGGTCATCATTAAGTGATTATTTATTATTATGTTGCTAAGTGTTTTTCCATTTTTTACCTTCTTGAGGACAGACGGGTGTCTTATTTTCTCCTTTGTATTCTCAGGCTCAATATATTGCAAGATTCCAATAAATACCTCTGAGTAAATGAATGAATGCATGCATACATGAATATTGGAACTGTATTAGTAAAAGATACGGAGGCTAGGTCTTTGGGGATCAAGGTGGCAAGTTTAATTTTTTCAGTTATTATTATTAATAATTTTCATTAGAATACTGGAGCTTAAATAAGACATTCCCAGATGCTCCATTCCTGATGTTCTTCTGTAAAATGAAGTTGGCCTTATGTGTTTTAATTGCTTTTGGCTGATATCAGAGGTTTTCACTGACTTATGCTCCTTTAAATCAAAGACCATGCACAGACAGCCTTGAACCCTGAGCACCTAAGCTTAGCATTAGAACATGGCAGATGGGTGCTCATTAGATTTTTGTTGAAAAAATGCCTTCCATGGTATCTGTAGAACTGAAAAAAAAAAACCTTCTGATTTATCCATGCTTGATGCGATGTTTGTACCGTAATGGCTCCCATGTTCTTAAACCCTTCTCGTCCTCTTCATTCAGACAAACGAAACCTCCTTTTCTGATGCTTATGCTTGGATGGGGTCCTTTCTCCAGCCTACAGAGGCCTCTTTGTGTCACCAAATCATACAGTATATTTTTTATTTTTATTTTTTAATTTTTATATATTTTTTGAGACAGTTTCACTCATCGCCTAGGCTGGAGTGCAGGGGCATGATCTCAGCTCGCTGCACCCTCTGCCTCCCGGGTTCAAGTGATTCTCCTACCTTAGCCTCCTGAATAACTGGGATTACAGGCTCACGCCACCACATCTGACTAATTTTTGTTGTTTTTTGAGATGGAGTCTCTCTCTGTCACCCAGGCTGGAGTGCAGTGGCGCCATCTCAGCTCACTACAACCTCTGCTTCCCAGGTTCAAGCAATTCTCCTGTCTCAGCCTCCCAAGTAGCTGGGATTACAGGCACCTGCCACCACGCCCGGCTAATTTTTGTATTTTTAGTAGAGATAGGGTTTCACCATATCGGTCAGGCTGGTCTCAAACTCCTGACCTCAGGTGATCTACCTACCTCGGCCTTCCAAAGTGCTGGGATTACAGGCATGAGCCACCAGACCTGGCCATATTCTATGTTCTTTAAAACAAACAAAAAGCTCATTAGATTTTTCCCAGCTGAGTTCAATTCTTTACCTTCTATTTGTTTCTGACCACTCTACCAAAACTCACTTTAATCTAGTAGTCAAGTGTGAAAGCTACTAAATTACTCAAAGTCTATTTACCGGCAGGTTGTAAGAGCCTTGGAGTGGGTAAGGTCTTGGATTTTTTAGTGAGTCTTGCTCTAGGTCCCTGGTTTCTAAATCTGGACGGGTATCATCATTGGAGGAACTAGTTAAACATCTGCATTCCTGGCACCATTCCAGCCTCGGTGACTCAGAATTTGGGGTGTGCTACCCCCAACCTCCAAAGAGTACTTCAGGAGTCTCAGGAATTTGAATTTTAACAAGTGTTCCAGGCAATTCTGATACCTGGGCAGGTAGTCCATACATTCAGTGTAAATTCCTTCCAGGTTAAGCAGAGGGACAAGGGAGAAGGATGAGTTCAAATTTTGGCAGACTGGGAGTCAGTTTGACTCCCTGTCTGTGTTGTCTATGTATTTTCCCTCTTCTCTTTAGAACCTACAGTTTCCTCCTATGCCTTTCATGGTTAACTTGTAGACCGACTCTAGAGGCCAAGGACTTGCTGCTTCATTTGTATCAGAAGCAGGAATTTCTGTGAAAATGAACAGACCTGAATTCTTTTATCTTACAATCCTGGAATTGTTAGGAATCTTAAAGGTCACTTAGTGACCTTATTTAGTGGGACACCTTAGATATCCAAAGGACAAGCAATGACATCAAGATTAGCAACTCACATAATTGTAGTGAGCCACCAGAGCAAGCCTTCCCCGAGGCTTCCAGCCTGAAGTCTTGAGCACTGCAAGTGGAGAGATCAGAAAGTCGTAAGTAAACTCTACTGGGGGAGAGGAGTTGGGGCTGCGCACAGGAAAATGGGGGAGATCGGCCGGGCGTGGTGGCTCACGCCTGTAATCCAAGCACTTTGGAGGCCAAGGCGGGCGGATCACCTGAGGTTGGGAGTTCAAGACCAGCCTGACCAACATGGTGAAACCCCATCTTTAAAAAAATCAAAAATCAAAAAAATTTAAAAAAAGGAAAATGGGGGAGATCACATGTTACATGGAGAGCGAAGAGGGCGTGGAACAGGAATGTGGGTGAGAACAATCTTTCAGTGCACTCCAACACAAAGGAATTCATTTACGTAACTCCCCAAACACCTGTGAGTTATCTTCTTAGACCCTGATCTGAGGCTAACCACAGGTCTTGCCCACAAAGAGCTCTCAATCTAGTGGGATAGACAGATACCCATGACAATAGAGAGTGATAAGTCTAACAATAGAGGCAGATTCCAGGAATAATGTAAGAATATGCGCAAACACGCCAGCCCCAAGGGTTTGTGGAGCCCTTAGAATTTATCTATAGTGTTGGCTATAACAGCAACATTAAAATATGCAAGCCAGCCAGGCACAGGTGGCTCATGCCTGTAATCCCGGCACTTCGAGGTGCCGAGGCAGAAGGATCTTTTGAACTCAAGAGTTTGAGACCAGCCTAAGTAACATAGTGAGACCTGTCTCTACAAAAACTAAAAAAAGAAAAAATAGCCTGGCATGGTAGTGAGTGCCTGTAGTCCCAGCTACTCAGGAGGCTTGAGGGGGGAGGATCACCTGAGCCCAGAAATTTGAGGCTGCAGTGAGTTATGATCAGGCCACTGCACTCCAGCCTGTGCTACAGAGTGAGACCCTGTCTCTAAAAAATAAAATAAATAAAAAATAAAGTACATGAGCTAAACAGACTATATCCAGTTGTTTTTAGAATCATTTAAACTTGTGTTTGTTTGTTTGAGCCAGAGCCTGGACGACAGAGCTGGAGTGCAGTGGCTGGATCTCCACTCACTGCAACTTCCACCTCCTGGGTTCAAGTGATTCTCCTGCCACAGCCACCCCAGTAGCTGGGATTACAGGCACATGTCACCACACATGGCTAATTTTTCTATTTTTAGTAGAAACGGGGTTTCACCATGTGGGCCAGGCTGGTCTTGAACTCATGACTTCAAGTGATCTTCTTGCCTTGGCCTCCCAAAGTGTTGGGATTACAGGTGTGAGCCATCGTGCCTGGCCCGTTTTAAACTTTGTAAGTGTTAAATAGAACATTGCTAGTAAACCGCCCCCCCAAAAAAAGAATAAACTTTTTGGTAAGTTCAGATCTTACCAGAAAGTTGTTATCAAGAAATGGCTGTCAGCTGGGTGTGGTGGCTCATGCCTGCAATCCCAACACTTTGGGAGGCCAAGACAAGAGGATCACTTGAGGTCAGGAGTTTGAGACCAGCCTGACCAACATGGCAAAACTCTGTCTCTACTGAAAGTAGAAAAATTAGCTGAGTATTGTGGTGTGCACCTGTAATCCCAAAATCAGCTCCACCTCAGCCTCCCAATCCCACTCCCACCTCACTGAGGCTGCAGTGAGCTTTGATTGCACCACGTGACTCCAGCCTGGGTGACAGAGTGAGACCCTGTCTCAAAACAAACAAACAAAAAATGGCTACCATAGATATAATGAAGAAATATAAATTTTATAATGTATTAAAAGAAATCTCATGTATGAATTGTTCACATGAGAGAAAACATAGGGATAAATGTATACCGTAGAAGGAAAAATTACCTTAAGCTAAAATGAAAACTTGCTAAATTTCTCTTTCTTATTCTCTTTTTAAAAATAATCAACTTTCTTTTGTGTTTCTTGAAAAAGGTAAATATTTCTCTTTGGGATAATGTGACAAATGAATACACTTTGCCTTCCTCTCCCTCCTGCACCTTCACTTGCAATCACAAAAGTTTTGTTGAATGCTAGGGACCAAAGGTATTTTACTGCTGTGTTATAAAATGGCAATTGTGGGAATGTAGATTTCAAGATTTCTCAGGGAGGGAGCTGAGCGCCATAGCTCACACCTGAATCCCAGCACTTTGGGAGGCTGAGGTGGGTGGATCACTTGAGGTTGGAGTTCAAGACCAGCCTGGCTAACATGGTGAAACTCCATCTCTGCTAAAAATACAAAAATTAGCTGGGCGTGGTCGCAGGCACCTGTAATCCCAGCTACTTGGGAGGCTGAGGCATGAGAATCGCTTGAACCCACGAGGTGGAGGATACAGTGAGCCAAGATGGTGCCATAGTTCTCCAGCCTGTGTGACACAGTCAGACTCTGTCTCCAAAAAAAGTAAAGAAGACTTCTCAGGTATGGACTAGGTAGAAGAAAAAAAAAAAGAAGAAGGTGCCCCAGATTATTGGTATCAGGGTAGGGATAGTGCCGAGAAAGAAAGTAGGAATATTTGGAGTCTGAGAAGGAAAAAAAAATTATTCTAAACATGGAAATCATTGTAATTAGTAAATATTAGGCATTATAGTTTAGACCTATACAGAAGTAAGTAAACATTCAAAGTGTGTTATTTAACTGATTAGCAAGGAGGACAAGATATCTTCATCTTTTAATAAAGAATTCCTGAATCAGGAGTGCTGTAGGAAGTTTCATGGGTAGGAATAAAGTAGTCAGAACAAAATCCAATGCTTAAAATTACTATAATTCAGGCCGGGCACTGTGGCTCACGCCTACAGTCCCAAAACTTTGGGAGGCCAAGGCAGGCAGATTACGAGGTCAGGAGATCCAGACCAACCTGGCTAACATGGTGAAACCCCGTCTCTACTAATAATACAAAAATAATCAGCCAGGCATGGTGGCACACACCTGCAGTCCCAGCTACTTGGGAGACTGAGGCCAGAGAATCGCTTGAACTTGGGAGGCGGAGGTGGCAGTGAGCCGAGATTGCGCCACTGCCCTCCAGCCTGGGCGATAAAGCCAGACTCCGTCTCAAAAGTAAAATTTAATTTAATTTAATGAAGGATGGCCCTGTTTTCCTCTAAGATTATATAAGGTTCTTACTGCAATGAAATCCTAAGTCATTTTATACAGCTTTTCATTTCTAACAACTAGGTTGAATCTGTGCTACACAGATTTGGTTATTAATAGATATAATTCAACCTTCTTCACTGAAATCAGTGCTTTCTTTGCTTTCTTTTATTTCTTGCTGCTCCTGACGCAAGCTAGGCACACACTAGGCATTCAAAAAATATTTGTTGACTGATGAAAACAGTGATACGCACAATCAGAATTTATCATTTTGAACTGTTACAGAAAACAGTTTAAAAATATGGATTCAATAGTCCATGGTCATTTCAACTTATATTTTTTTCCCAAGTATCAGGAAAATATTTTCTGGACAGATTTTTCTTCAGTAAAACTGAAACCTAAATTCAATCTACTTATTCAGAGTTCATACCCACCACTTTGATTATAGGAAGCTATGTCTATTAATTCCAAATTCACTCCAAGTGGACTTTCAGCCCAGGGGAGCTGACTAATGGCCTCAATTCTTCTGCTCCTTCCCCTGCTGCAGGAATCGGTCCCCTGGACTCTGATGTGTGGCTGGGTTGGCTAGGTTGACTGGGTTGCCCTGGGCAGATTTATTAGCTTGGACTCTTTCACATGCAAAAGATAGCACCTGTGACTGTACATATTGAAAATTCAATTGCAGGTGTATTTGCAAATTGGATTTTGAGGGGGAAATTTAAGCAAATCCTTTTGAAAGCAAATCCTTCCAAGGAGTGAGTAATAAAGAAACAAAAGAAAGGTGACAATCAAAAACCTATTAAAATCTAGTTTCCAGAGAAGAAGCTGACTGTCTAATGACATTTATGCTTCCATAGCTAGGCATTTAACAGTCATTTTGTGTCAGTTGCTTCCTTTATACATGTCACGTGGCACGTTTTTCAGTTTTCTGTATTTCTGAGACCTTAATCCCAACCATTCTTAAATGCTTGAAATGAGCCCATGTTTCTAAAAGGAGAGGTTTTTTTGTCCATCTGAATTTCTCTGCAGGAATCTACAATGACGCCTCAAGCACCAATACACAAAGTCAATCACTGTCATTCATCCAATTCATTCATTCCATTCATTCTTTTATTTAGCCCTAAAAATCCATGGTAAATTATTATGACCAAGAAAATGCTAAACCAACCAGCTGTTTAAAAGCATTAGAATTTGGGATAGCAACGAAGTTATGTGTCTAACTAAAGGGAGAAATTATTCTTATCTGATTCATCACTAATACTTTTAGTTCCCATTTCTGTTTGCTTGCTTTATTTTTTCCTTTTGTTAATTTCACTGCCTAACCCCCAAATGTTTGCCCTAACCGCTCTATTTTGGATCTGAATATTATTTGCTACTGCTGCTGTCCTTCTCTGGGTTTAAAATGGGACAGTAGGAGTAAATATGAAGAATCAGGAGCAGTAGAAACCTAGATCTTACATTTTGGTCAGATTGTAAATGTGTGCTGACAATAAGATATGATCAACTTTTTGATCATGTCTTTAATCAAAATCTTTGTTGTTACCCTTCAGCTCTCCAATTGACATTGGTTGTTTGGAGGGGGACAAATCCTGACTCAGGATCCAAGTATTTTCTTCCCCTCCATGGTAAAAAATGTAATTCTAATTGGGAAAGAAGACAGAATTTTCAAGTTTTAATACATCAACTGGTTTCTAAAATACTTTTGGAATTGTCAAATACGAATGTCTTTAAAAAGTGGTGTTGGGATTTTATTTGATCTTTGTTGGTTTCTATGAATTGTGGTATTGGAGCCTGTTAAAAATGAATGCCATATACAGAAGTGTTTTCTGAAAGCAAAACCTGATGTTTGCAAACTTATAGGCTCATGGGTTTCTAATTGGGAGTGTGAACACAGACCCCTCCTAGGTAAATACATACATTCGAAATTTACCTGAGCGCTTTAAACAGCACTTAACATCCTATGACAAGGAGAACATTTGTTAATCAGAAAAATGACAACCTATTCATACTTATTGTTTGATTATTTCCCTGCTGACCTCTGAGGTCCCATTGTTGATTGAATTAGTTATAGTAACTCATTTATTTTAGCAGCTAGCTAATATAAAGGCAAACGCTTCTTATCACCAGGTGATTGATAGGCACATTAAGAAGTTGTTCAACAGGTTGCTTGGTTTAAAGAAATGTTTAAATCCTGATGGGTTACTTTTTTATCAGCAAAGAGTGGGAATTAGCACAGATAAGCCCACAGTAACAAAAATTTTGTTTTCAAAATGGAATGTTGTCAGTTCTTTATATTTGATTTTGCTTAAAGCAGTAGATTCTATCAGTTCCCTTTTGTAGATTTAAACATATTTTGAAGGTATTGCTTTTCTAGTGTTGACTGGAGAAGGTATCCTATAAAGAATATTGTCAAGCAGCTGAAGGTGATGAAGTGTCTGTTGGCCCTAATCTGACTTTTTCTTTCTTCTTTCTGGTTTGTTTTTGCATAAGACGTCCATTTTGTAAAGGCTTTCAGGCACTTGAACTAAGTTAGCCCCACAGATGCCTAACATTTTTTTCACTGCTAAAAGTACTGTTTTGATTCTTCTTTTTTGAGACAGAGTCTTGCTCTGTCGCCCAGGCTGGAGTGCAGTGGCATGATCTTGGCTCACGGCAGCCTCCACCTCCCGGGTTCAAGTGATTCTTCTGCCTCAGCCTCCCGAGTGGCTGGGACTGCAGGCGCTCACCACCACACCTGGCTAATTTTTGTATTTTTAGTAGAGATGGGGTTTCACCATGTTGGCCAGGCTGGTTTTGAACTCCTGACCTTAGGTGATCCATCTGCCTCGGCCTCTCACGTAGCTGGGATTACAGGTACCTGCTACCATACCCAGCTAAGTTTGACATTTTTAGTAGAGACGGGTTCACTATGTTGGCCAGGCTGGTCTCAAACTCCTTGACATCAGGTGATTTGCCCGACTTGGCCTCCCAAAGTGCTAGGATGATAGGCCCCAGTTTTAACTTAATTAATTCCCATACCCTTTTGGTAATTTTTTTACTTCAAAATTGCCCTACATATAATTGTATTTCTTGGTATCTGCTTCATAGAATTTGTACAAAATGATACAGTAATCCAAGCAATTCTCTATAAAAAGTCACTAAAAATTCTCTATAAAAAGTCTCTACTACGCCAGGTGCGGTGGCTCAGGCCTGTAATCTCAGCACTTTGGGAGGCTGAGGAGGGTGGATCACAAGGTCAGGCGATCAAGACCATCCTGGCCAACACTATGAAACCCCCCTCTACTAAAATATAAAAAATTAGCCAGGCATGGTGGCGTGCAGCTACTCGGTGGTCCCAGCTACTCGGGAGGCTGAGGCAGGAGAATCGCTTGAACCCAGGAGGCGGAGGTTGCAGTGAGCTGAGATCGTACCACTGCACTCCAGCTTGGTGACAGAGCAAGACTCCATCTAAAAAAAAAAGTTTCTACTAAAAATACAAAAATCAGCCAATTAGCTGGGTGTGGTGGTGGCGCAGACGTCTGTAGTCCAGCTACTCAGCGGCTGGGGCAGGAGAATCGCTTGAACTGAGGAGGCAGAGGTTGCCGGGAGCCAAGATCTGGCCACTGCACTCTAGCCTGGGCAACAGAGTAAGACTCTGTCTCAAAAAATAAGCAAAAATAATAAAACTGGCCTAGAGTCACCTGCTAGAGGTTCGCTGGGTATTTGGAGATTTGCTGGCTCTGCTGTGGACATGACAGCATATTCGTGGATGATGTGGAGAGTGGCAAAATGGCAGGGCCTCTAATTATTAATCAAATCACAGATTCGTATCTCTCTCCCCCTCCTTTACCCGTTTCCTTGGAGACACAGTTTCTTGTCAATTTTTTGAATTGCATTAATATTAACTATGACTTTGAATCAGGAAGAATGCAAAATATCTGAAGAGTAGTATTTATATCTTCCATGTGACATTTGCATCACATGGATAAACGTTAACAACGTTCTTGAGAACATGAGAAAATAAGGAAATAGAGTTCAAAAATAAAGTATAGAACTTGCTAGACTAGTTTCTGTTTAAAACTCAGAGGATTATACCTCTTTGTTTTAAACCATTAGAACAGCAATGATTAAATATCAGATTCCTTCAAGAGTCACTAGTTCCTTTTGGAAAGTTTTGATGAAAGCATTGTATTTCTTAAACTGCTCTACCCACACAGCTTTCCTTCAAGATGTTGTTTTTCCCACATCTACTGTTTTATTACATGACAGTTATTGAAAGGTTAGATGTGGTTTAATTTCTCAAGGTTTATTTTTATATGTCATAAATCAAGCTTTTTTGTTGTTGTTAACACATCACAAGAAGCAGTGTGGTCTGTTCAAAGTGGGTGTTGGGAGACCTGGGTTCTATTTCTGACTCTGCCATGTGACTTTGGGTAAGTCGATGAATTCATCAGTGTCTCAGTCTCCCTAGCCACGTAATGGGGATAATAATATCTCCCTTTTACCTACTTCACAGGTTTTTTTTTTTAAAGGATTAATTAGTTGATGTTTGCAAGTCACTCTGAGCTTCTTTGATAAAATACAAAGCACCATTATTTATGACAATAATAATAGTGTCTCGACCAGTAGGTTTCCTTTCATCCAAGGATGGCAAAATACTTTACCCCTGGGATTGCAGCTTTACAGCAGATTACTGTGTGGTGGCTGGCTCTCCTTGAAGAAACAGATGGTAATGAGCAGTCTGGTTTTCACTAGAGAGTAATTAAGTCTCCCACCAACTCATCGAATCATTTGCATAAACTTCCCAAGACAGAAGCGCAGCTCCCGAAAGAGAGCTGGGAGAAGCTGAATTGGGCTCTCACCCCTCATCACTATTTATAAACGAGTCACAGGGAATGTGGATCTTGGAATATCAATATTTTCAACCCCCAAATCAATTCGCTGAAAGATTGCTAAAGCATGGGAATATTTAGACAACAGGTAAATTAGCTTCAACAAAAACAGACATGTAACAAGTGTGGGTTACCTGAGGGTCTTTCAGGTTGTGCAGACCAATTATGCACAAGTCCTGTGATCTCTCCTGAACAGTCTGGTTAGACTAACTTTCAGTTAATTGACAAAGATGAATTAAGTACCTGATGCGTGTGCCTGTCTGGGGTTATTAAGAAGAAAAGTGTGCGATATGGTCCCTGCCCTCAAGTTGTTTACAACGTATTTGAGACGATGAAACTAAGATACAGGAAACAATTAGTGGAGTATGGAAGACAGCGTATAATTAAGGGCTAAATTGTGTGGAACAGACCACAGGACGATGAGAGAAGGAAGTGGTCTATATGGAACAGTGTAGTGCAGGAACGCTTCATCAAACAGGTCAATTGAAGAAGCACGTTTTCCATGTACCCCATCCATGTGCAGACCTACTATGTACCCACAAAAATTCAAATAATTTTTTTTTTTGAGACAGGGTCCAGCCCAGGCTGGAGTGCTGTAGCAGGACTTCACTGCAACCTTCACCTACTGGGCTTAACCCATCCTCCCGCTTCAGCCTCCCAAGCAGCTGGGACTACAGGCACACACCACCATGACCGTCTAATTTTTGCATTATTTGTAGAGAAAAGGTTTCACCATGCTGCCCAGGCGGGTCTGGAGCTCCCGAGCTCAAGCAATCTGTCCTCCTTGGCCTCCCAAAGTGCTGAGATTAAAGGCGTGAGCTACTGTGCCCAGCCCAAAATAAAAAAATTAAAAAAAAAAAAATTAAGAAAAAAAAACCATGTTTTTCATAGAAACTGGAGCATGAAGGGACAGTGTGCTTGAATTGGGAGATAGGGCAGAGAGGGAGACTTAACTCTGGTAACTGGGGGGTTTTGGTGGCCAGGCAGGGAAACGGAAGCACCCAAGGTACAGAGAACTTTCATAGTTAGAGGAGTTTGGACCTAATTTAATCCACTTTCTTTCTTTCTTTTTGTTTTTTTTTTTAAAGAGACAGGGTCTCACTCTGTCACCCAGGCTGGAGTGCAGTGGTCCAATTATGGCTCACTGTAACCTCGAACTCCTGGGTTCAAGCAATCCTTCTATGTCAGTCTCCCAGTCGCAGGGACTGCAGGCGTGTGTCATTATGCCTGGTGAATTTTAAAATTTTTTTGTAGAGATGGCATCTTGCTATGTTTCCCAGGCTGATCTCAAACTCCTGTGCTCAAGCAATCTTGTCGCCTTGGCCTCCTAAAGTACTAGGATTACAGGCATAGAGCCACTGCGCCTGGCCCATTTATTTTTAAAGACTTCAGAATATAGGGACCCAGCTGGGTGCAGTGGCTTATGCCTGTAATCCCAGCACTTTGGGAGGCCAAGGCAGGAGGACACCTGAGGTTAGGAGTTTGAGGCCAGCCTGGCCAACATGGTGAAACCCCATCACCACTAAAAATACAAAAATTAGCCAGACACAGTGGAGGGTACCTGTAATCCCAACTGTTTGGGAGGCCGAGGCAGGAGAATCACTGGAACCTGGTAGGTGGAGGTTGCAGGGAGCTGAGATCGTGCCACTGCACTTTAGCCTGGGTGACACAGCAAGACTCTGTCTCGGAAAAAAAATAAAAAACACAGGGACCTGATAAAAGCAGTATTTTGTAGTGATTCTTTGGCAACAGTATCACAGAGCAGGAAAGACACCCGAAGCAGGGAGGCTGGCTGGAATCAGGTACAGTAATCTAGAGTGGGTGGAACTTTATCTAGAAGAGTTGTGGTGGACGTGGAGAGAAATAAGTAAAATAGAGCTTTAATGAGAGCTTATTACATGCTGGAAAGGCATCTTATTCTCACAACAACCCAAGGTGATGGTGATATAAACTCATGTCAGCATTGATTTTCTGATACGGAAACTGCTTGAGGAGGTGAACTTGGGACTTGAGCCCAGAGATGGTATGTCTTAGAGCCAAGGTTTGAGCGCAGTATGTATCCTAACTCACCGTTTTTAGATGGAAGAGATTAATATGGGAGAAGTAGACATTTTGCCCAAGGAATAGCTCAGTCTAGTTAGGAAAATCCTGGGTTAGATTCTCTCTCTTCATTCCTAGACCTCTATGGTGTCCTCTAGGGTGTTCTAGGCCTCTATGAGGCTATTGCACATAGTGATTCTGCAAGAGAATTTAGTCTGAGGAGCATGTCTACGCTGGCGTCGTGCAGAAGGCATTTGGAAAATGCTGGTGTGGAACCTTCCTTCCTAGCCACGGTGAGCTCCCTAATCAGGAATACCAGGGAGCCGTCGGGACTGGAAGTGAGAGTATTTCAATGACTGCTAGAGAGCCAGACGTTAGGACTGGGATTAAGCAAAAGCAGGAAATAAGAGAGGCAGACAGAGGAGGCAGCTATCAGTCTGCCAAACTAGATTCAGGGATTTGGGCATTCAAAGTGGGAAGGTATAGGTCACAGGCAAATTCGTTCCAGAGAAAAGCTAGTGCCTGGAAGCCTAGTTCCTGCTGCTTGTTGCTGGGTCCCGCTTTGCCTCACCTGGTTGGACTCCGCCAGGTCAGCCAGTCTCGCTTTCAGCATCTGAAAGTGCTAAGGCTGAACAGCTGATGCTCTTGATATGGGGCTTAAGAGAGGTTAGTAGTTTTTCCTGGCTAGAAAAAGTGTTAGAGAATTAGGTTGTAGCAGGAGTGGATTGATTTGGTTGATACCCTGGAGGCCCAGGTTTGTGAAATTTTACTTTGACTCAAGATGAAATTGGGAGTAATTCTAATGAGAAAAGAAAGTGCTTGAGGAAGAGGATTCTTGCTGATGTCTGAGGATTTGGAAGGAGAAAAGGTTAAAACAAAACTATAGCTGAATTTAAAACCCAAGACCGTTTAAACACTGGCTGGCTTTAAAACTCTGCTATAGGCCGGGTGCGATGGCTCATACCTGTAATCTCAGCACTTTGGGAGGCTGAGGAGGGCAGATCACCTGAGGTCAGGAGTTCGAGACCAAGCCTGACCAACATGGTGAAACCCTGTCTCTACCAAAAAAAAAAAAATAAACTCTACAACAAACGATTAGAGCATTAGCCATGATTTCTAAAGCTTGCAATTTGACTTATGAATCTACACACTGATTACATTTTGGATATATTTGGCAGCCAAAGTAGAGCAGGAAACCATTATTGGATAAAAAGGGCCACACAGGAGGAAGTTTGTATTGGCAAATACCAACTTACATATTCACAGAATCCTATCATCTTAGTCCTAGAAGGAATCTAACCCCGCTGGCTTATGAAGGCCTTCTCTAAAATGTGTCCAAAGAGACAACAATCTCTTTTCATTTAATAACCTGCCCCCCTTCCAACTTTCTGAAATGTATTCCAACCTCCGACACTCCTATCATATTAATTAAAATCCTTTTTTTTTTTTTTTGGTTATCTTCTCTCTGAACGTGGAAAACAGTTATCATCTTTTCTTTCAAAACCCTTCATATTCTAAAAAGCTATAATTACATTTCCCTCAATTTTCTCAGCTTCTGATGGAATAATATACATGTGTATATCTGACATTTGTTGACTTCTGGGGATGTGTAGGGCACTGAGCATCTCACATAAATTATCTCATTTAGTTCTGACAAAAGCCTGCAAATGAAACATTCTTAGCCCCATTTGAGACATAAAGAAATGGACACTTGAGGTTCAGAGGTTAATAATAGCTTTCAAAAAGTGGTAAATAGAAGAGCCAGGATTGAAAAACTGCTGATGTCCCTGTGAACACACGGATTAAATTTCCCAAACCCCTCTGAGTTGACTTCCCTACGATTTTTTTTTTTTTTGTAGACTGAGTTTTGCCCTTGTCGCCCAGGCTGGAGTGCAGTGGCGCGATGTCGGCTCACTGCAATCTCCACCTCCTGGGTTCAAGCAATTCTCCTTCCTCAGCCTCTCGAGTAGCTGGGACTGCAGGCGTGCACCCTGCACCTGGCTAACTTTTTTGTGTTTTTAGTAGAGACGGGGTTTCACCATGTTGGCCAGGATGGTCTCAATCTCCTGACCTTGTGATCCGCCTGCCTCGGCCTCTGAAAGTCCCCTTTTTTTGGGGGGGGAACACTTCATGAAGTTGCATGTCATCCTTGTGCAGGGGTCATGCTAATCTCTATATTGTTCCAATGTGAGTCGATGTGCTGTTGAAGCGAGCACCTGAAAGCATTTTGTGCAAACACAGCCAAGTAGAGCAAAAAAAGAGGAGCCAAGCAGAGCAAAAAAACGAATAAATTTGTTTTAAATGTGTAAAGAGCTGGAGAAAAAACTAGAATCTACAAGGCAGGAACAGGATATTATTTTTTAAATTATCTCCATATTTTTAAATGGGCTAAATGAAATACTAGAGATGAAAATATTGAAGCCAGGCTCAGTGGCTCATGCCTGTAATCCCAGCACTTTGGGAGGCTGAGGCGGGCGGATCACGAGGTCGGAAGACATAGATTCAAATGCTAACTCTAAAATGTACTACTCGTTTGACTTGGGAAAGTTACTATCACTTTCTGAGCACCTGTTTTCTCTGTGGTAAAACGGAGATGATAATACTGATCTGTAAGTTCTTATGAGGACTACAAAATGCAATCGGGTGGGCATTTTATGTAGAGCTGGGCACATGGTAACTGTTCCAATGACAGGTCCTATCATTAGAGTATGTTGTATTCTTGTACGTCTCTCACAGAAATCACTCTCTTATTAGACAGTAAATTTCTCAAGGGCAGAGACTGTCCTTCATTTTTATTACCACTCCCCTCCCCTCCAGCTTAATGCTGGTCACATGGTAGCATGCAACCGTGTTTTTGGTAATGGTGTGTGAGAAGGAACCCTAGTGAGGAATCCAGGCTGCAGAACTCTGTTAAAGACTCTTTGAAACTGGATATGGGCTGGGTGTGGTGCTTCACACCTGTAATCCCAGCACTTCAGGAGGCTGAGGCGGAAGGTTCTATTGAGCCCAGTAGTTCGAGACCAGGAGTTTGAGACAAAGTGAGACTTCATCTCAACAAAAGGAATTTTTTTTTTTTTTAATTAGCTGAATATGACGCTAAAGTGGCTCGTGCTTGTAGTCCCAGCTGCACGGGAGGCTGAGAGGCTGAGATGGGAGGATTGCTTGAGCCCGAGAGGTTGAGGCTGTAGTGAGCGGTGATCATGCTACTGAACTGCAGCCTGGGTGACAGGGTGAGACGCTGTCAAAAAAAAAAAAAAAAAAAAGCTGAATGGAGTCTAAAAGCTATACTTTGTGCTAGGCCCTACAGTGGTGTTCTACCTTTAGAAAAGTTTGAAAATCCAGTGACTATATTTGCTTTTCTTTCCTTTTTTTTTTTTTTTTTTTGAGACAGAGTTTCATTCTGTCACCCAGCCTGGAGTGATCTTGGCTCACTACAACCTCTGCCTCCTGGGTTCAAGCGATTCTCCTGTCTCAGCCTCCCGAGTAGCTCGGATTACAGGCACCTGCCACCACGCTTGGCTAAGTTTTGTATTTTTAGTAATCCGCCCGCCTCAGCCTCCCAAAGTGCTGGGATTACAGGCATGAGCCACTGAGCCTGGCTTCAATATTTTCATCTCTAGTATTTCATTTAGCCATTTAAAAATATAGAGATGATTTAAAAAATAATATCCTGTTCCTGCCTTGTAGATTCTATTTTTTTCTCTAGCTCTTTACACATTTAAAACAAATTTATAAATATCATTAAAGTAATTTGTCCAGGATGATGTAATGCTCTTTTCACTGCACGCCTTTGTATTCTTTTAAAAATTGAGATGAGCTCTTGCTATGTTGTCCAGGCTGAATTTGCACTTCTGGCCTCTAGCAATCCTCCTGCCTCAGCCTCCCAGTAGTTGGGACTATATAGCTTCTTACTACCTTGCCCAGCTCCAAACTTATTTTAAAATCTCTTTCAGATAGTTCTATTACTCCTAGTTCCTGTACTGCAGATTCTTCCTCTCAACAGGGATGTTGGTTTCCTCTTGTGTTAAGATTTTTGGGTTGGGTGCAGTGGCTCATACCTGTAATCCCAGCACTTTGGGAGGCCAAGGTGGGCGGATCACGAGGTCAGGAGATTGAGACCATCCTGGGCAATGTGGTGAAACCCTGTCTGAAAAAGAAAAAAAAAGAAAAGGAAGAAAAAAGAGAAAAAAGAAAAAATTGTAGAGAAAAAGATTTTTGATGGTGAGCTCATTGTCAGGGGAATTGTTGCTTGAAAGGATGCAACTGCTCAGGTTTGTGGCAATATCAAGTGGGATGTTTCTTATTGGCCTGTGCTGTGAACTTGCAGGGCTAAACACACTAAGAGTAGTTCCTGCTATTAACAATAAGGCCCAGAGCCTAGGCCACAGAGGAAGCCCTGTAGATCACTTCTTCCAGGCCTTCTTTGTGTAGTCAGACAACCACCACGTGGTTACAAGCATGTCCCATACTTTCTAACAGGCTGACAAAGGCTTTGTTAAATTCCCCTTCCTCTTATTCTTCCAAAACTGTCCCTCCAATGTGGGGAACGAGATGATCCAGACAGGTTAGTTATTAGGAACCATGCTGTTTATTATTCAGGACCAAACTTTCTTAAGAGTGTTTACTGAATTGATTGGGTGGTGATTTTTTTCCTCAAGAATAAAAGTGAAGCTCATAGGTACATATATTTCTAGGGACTTATTTCTAGCTTAAAGAAACTTCCAGGCCGGGCACGGTGGCTCATGCCTGTAATCCCAGCACTTTGGGAGGCCAAGGTGGGTGGATCATTTGAGGTCAGGAGTTCGAGACCAGCTTGGCCAACATGGTAAAACCCTGTCTCTACTAAAAATACAAACATTAGCCGGGCATGGTGGCAGTCACCTGTAATCCCAGCTACTTGGGAGGCTGAGGCAGGAGAATTGCTTGAACCTGGGAGGTGAAGGTTGCAGTGAGCTGAGATTGTGCCATATCACTCCAGCCTGGGCGATAAGAGCGAAACTCTGTCTCAAAAAAAGAAACTTTTGTGGTTTTTATTACACAAAAGTAATAAATATATTTAGTATTACATTCTTACATGGAATATACTGTGCTAATTTTTCCAAATACATAGGCAGCTCCTCAGACTTTGTGAAATTCCTGGAAGATGATAGCGAGTCCTTTGATGGCACTAGCTGATTGTTATCAGACTTTGATCCAAGAGATTGGAGATATTGGCAATCAAGAATGGATAGGACACATTGTTTTCTCTTTTTCACCAAAGAGTTCATCATCTAGTACAGATACACACACCCAAGGCAATGACAAGGGTCCAGTAGAACAAAGTGGTGTCTTGAAGGTGAGCTGAAAGAGCTATGGGAATAAACATGCCAGAGTAATTAATTCTGCCAAGTGGAAGAGAAAAAAGGAAAACTAGAGAAAGAAGGCAAGCTTTTGGATGCTCTTGGAATGAGGATTTTGCCAGGAAGATGAGGGGCTGGAGGGCACTTGTGGCAGAAGAAACAGTTTGAACAAAGACAAGCGTGACAGCCACAGTGCTTGGATGTGAGATAAACATATGACTGTGTTATTTTTTTCTAAATAAAATGAAAAATGGCTCAGGGTCCCCACCCACCTCTTATTAGGAAATACAATGTGCCCTTTTTTGGGGGTGGGGACACAAGGGGCTAAGGTAGATGGTCTAAGAAGTTTGGGAATGGGGCTCTGGTCTTTGGGGCATCATGGTTGCCACTGAGATAGATGTTCACTGTTTCCTGGGCTCCGTAGGAAGGGTGTTCACAGCGCTTACTGTTCCTGGGTGCTCCTCTTCGAAGGGTATGGAGGTTTCCATAGAGGTTTGCAGATATTCTTAGAGCTGGGCTGGGATCAAGCGGTTCTTTTTTTTTTTTTTTGAGACCGACTCTCACTCTGTCGTATAGGCTAGGGTGCAGTGTCGTGATCTTGGCTCACTGCAAACTCTGCCTCCTGGATTCAAGCGATTCCCCCGCCTCAGCCTCCTGAGCAGCTGGAATTACAGGCATGTGCCACCACGCCTGACTAACTTTTGCATTTTTAGTAGAGATGGGGTTTCACTATGTTGGTCAGGCTGATCTTGAACTCCTGGCCTCAGGTGATTCTCCCGCCTTAGCCTCCCAAAGTGCTGGGGTTACAGGCGTGAACCACTGTGCCCAGCCTGGGATCGTGGGGTTCTGTACAAAAGTTTTAACTCAATGCCTCTGCTTTGCTTTCAGTACCTGAGCTCTGCCCTAGACAGTGCCTACTGCATCTCAAGCTTGCTTCAGCGGCTCCAGAGAATAAATCTCGCCTCTTGTGAAGGTAGGGAGGGGTGGACCCTTGATTGCAGAGGGCAGAGTTGGGGTCTGGAGTCCAAATGCTCTTTGTGTAGGCTTTCAGTGAAGCCTTCTCTTTTCAGCAAGCCCAGCTCTGTCACCATCTTCAGTATCTGATACTTCTAGCCCCTGAGCCTGAGGGCCAACGTACTAGCTTCTAGTCTCCGCTCTTAGGTTTCACTTCACGCCCTGGGCCAAGCTAGTTACTGCTTCTCCATGAGCGTTGAGTCTTTGCATTTTACTGTTTGGGGCTACAGATGTGTATCAGTTTCACTGGTGAGGAAGTTTTTATTGCTTCTTGTTCTTCTTGTTGGCTTTGGATGATATCTGAGGAAAGGATTACTCCACCAGCTTTGAAACGTGCATTCTTCAAGTTAAAATGGTCTTTCCCTTATTTGCTCACTTTCAGACACTTCCCAGTTTATGATAATTTTTTTTCTCCTCTTAGGCCATTAGACTTTCATTCACTTTTCCTTGTATTAAAGATGAAAATCCACCCTAATTTAAAACATTTTATTTTTATTAGAGTTATTAATGCTCATATTTTTTTTTTTTTTTTTTGAGATGGAGTCTTGCTCTGTAGCCCAGGCTGGAGTACAGTGGTGCAATGTCGGCTCATTGCAACCTCCGCCTCCTGGGTCCCAGATCAAGCAATTCTCCTACCCCAGTCTCCCAAGTAGCTGGGATTACAGGCATGAGCCAACAGGCTTAGCTAATTTTTGTATTTCTTAGTAGAGATTCACCATGTTGGCCAGTCTGATCTTGAACTCCTGACCTCGTGATCCGCCCACCTCAGCCTCCCAAAGTGCTGGGATTACAGGCCTGAGTCACCGTGCCTGGCCAATGCTCACAGTTTAAAGAGTTAAATAATCCCCTAAGACATATGAAAACCATTTTTTACCTGCCTGCCTCTCTTTCTCCATTTTTAGGCTCTTTGGAAGCATCCTCGTTCAAACTTTTAGTTGTTACTTTTGAGAATTATAACCATGTCACTAAGCAACTGCTTATTACTTATAGTGCTGTATCAAGATTTTTCAGTGAAGATATTTTCAACTTATTTTCTGATATGGAAGATGAGAATTTAGCTTTTTAGTAATATTCTCTTTTTTTCTTTTTACAATTTTTTTTTTTTTTTTTTTTGGTACAGGTGGGGTCTCACTATACTGCCCGGGCTGGTCTTGAACTTCTGGGCTCAAGTGATCCTCCTGCCTTGTCCTCGCTAAGTGCTGGGAGTTATAGACGTGAGCCACCATGACCGGCCCCTAACTAGTCTCGAATACAGACACACACACA
>PVKP010029604.1:0-28833 GCA_004027715.1 Plecturocebus donacophilus
GCCAGGGCGTGCAGGACAAGCGGCACTTAGAGCAAAGCAATCACAGAAAGCAGTGAGGCCTTTGGACTCTTAGGAGAAACTGTGATTCCTTCTACTGCTCCACCCCACTGCTAACTCTGGGTCCTCATCCCTCTCCTTCCAGAGTCACTCTGACCCTGCTTATCACACCAGGACATGGAGTCTCTACATAACCATAGGAGTCCCCTAGAGCCAGCTGTTGCCCACAGTGACCCTGATGCTGGGCTGTTACCCACATAGCCTCCCTTACCTCTTCTGTCTGCTTCCACTTCTCCTATATCCCCTTTTGGAAAAAGGATGGGTGTCTGAGCCTGTGCCCAGTTGGGTATCCACTCACAACCCAAAGCAGAGCTGGGCACCGCCCACTCTGACCAAGGGCTTTCTCTCCCTGATCTCACTGGCATCTGCCCTATTTACCCATCACTGGGTTTGTGGGTTGCCCCCGAAACACAGCAGCAGCAATAAACATTAAATGAGGGCAGAGCCCAGTTTGTCACAGTTGTGGGAGGCAGATCAGGATGGGATGCCCATGTGGCTTCTCCAGCGATCTTCATGTTAAGAGGCAGTCAGTCCCTGTGAATGAACTTTCTCTTCAGGCCACAGGCAGCCCTAACCCAAGCGGAGGCGAAAGGTAGCGATCTCCATGGGCTCCAAATAGACGTCAGTGCTGTTAGATGGGGAGGCCAGAGGGTACAGTAACGTCAAGGAGGTTGGCTGCAGGAATACCACGTCCAGGCCATGGAAAAGGTTCCCCAGAGCTACCTGTGGAGAGGAGAGAAGGTGCAGGGTTGTGCTGGCTGTTCCTACAATTTGTCACCTCTTTAAGAATCTCAGCTAGGTGTGGTGGCTCACTTCTGTAATCCCAGCACTTTGGGAGGCCAAGGCCGGTGGATCACCTGAGGTCAGGTGTTTGAGACTAGCCTGGCCAACATGGAGAAACCCTGTCTCTATTAAAAATACAAAAATTAGCTAGGCATGGTGGCAGGTACCTGGGACCCCAGCTACTCGGGAGGCAGAGGCAGGAGGATTGCTTGAACCGGGAGGCGGGGGCTGCAGTGAGCCAAGATCGCGCCCCCGCACTCCAGTTCTGGCCTCTCTCAGCAACGCCATGCCTTCTTACACGAGTGTGCATCCAGTCTCACGGGCTTGTTAAGATCTGCTCACCCCTAAAGCCTGCCTACAGATCTCAGGGTAGGAACCATTCCACTGAGCTATGAGCTCTGTGAGAACAGTGACCATGTCTTGGTTCACTTCTGAAATCCTGGAGCCTAGCAGAAGACCTGGCACCTGGGGGCATTTACCCGTGCCAGCTGATATGAGCTTACAAAGTAACAACAGAATGGGTTCTGGTTTTCTATTTCTGGTGTCTTCCACTTTGCTTGCTAGAGGTCCCTGCTCAGGGAACAAAGGTTCTCAAGCCGTCTGCCTTGTTTGGAACTTCACCAGGCCTTGGGAGCTCTGAAAAAGTGTCCACAGCTCCCCCTTCTCTTCAGAAAGCCCTGGAGTGACACTTTCTTCTCCCAGCCTGTCACCGAATCTCAGCCCAGTCTTACCAGGCTCCTGCCTGTCATTCCCAGGTGCCATTTCCCCGCCCTGCTCACCTTGCCTTGGCTCGTGGTGCAGTTGAAGCCCAAGTTCTTGGCCTCCAGGCCGCAGTCAAAACCTTTGCGGTGTAAGATGAGTGCAGTCTCCGCCGAGGGCAGGATGTCCTCCTAGACGACAGACAGTGCACGAGGAAGTGGGCACAGGCCTTTCAGAGAGGCAGTGCTGGCACAGGGAGGTGTGTGGGCGAGGAAAGGCCAGAACCTGGTCCTAGAGGTTTGGTGCCGAGTGGGACACTCACCTCAGCCTGGAGGGTACGTAGGTTGAGCAGGTGGAAGTCACAGGGCAGTGAGGAAGCCAGAGGATGAAATGAGCGCAGACCAGGGCCTGGGAGCTGCGTCCTGGCTACAGGCAGGGCAAGCGCTGGGGTGTTCAGGTACATGGAGGTCAGGTGGCTGAGGAGGGACGGGTAGCTGGTGGAGTGGCTATCTTGCACCTGCAAAATTCACCCAAGACTTTGGTGAAGCCAGGCTGAGGGGAGATGATAAGGCAGGATAAAAGCACACCCAGGTTAGTTCCTTTGGAAAGAGCTTTCCTGGCGTGCCTGGACTCAAGGGCGAGCCTGGCTCCAGGCGAGATTCCCCTAACCCTTCGAGTGTGGACACTTCCCATCTCACCCAACTCAGAGGGTATTTCACTACACCATTTCTTCTCTACTTGTTAGTTCCTTGCTGGCATAACACTATGATGAGCAACCCAGTCTCACCAGCCACATCTCCCCTCACACACAGATCCACAGTGCAGGATGGCAGACAGGCAGACACAAGCCTCACCACGGAGCATGGGGCTCCAATCCAGAGTGCTCCGGTGAATCCTGTGGCTTCAGGTGTGACACCACATCTGCCGTGCCAGCCTGGCTCCCAGGCCCAGCGCTGCCGGGGCTATGCCGGCACGGCTACTCCTTAGCAGCTCACCTAGACATCAGACTCCCGGGCCTGGGCTGAATATTCTGGACTTCTGATCCTGGCATCGCCCTCCTTCCAAGTGCCCCACATCTCTCACTTCCCTCTGCACTCCCAGGTAATGCTAAAGCCTCTTCCGTCTCACCATGGCAGTGTCCTCAGAGCCAACCCCCAACTTATCCAGCATGTCCTGCCTGAATAGCCTCTCACTGGGAGACCTCCAGTCTCCCTCCCCATAGGCCCAAGCTGCTCCTTGCTGTCATTTTGACATGCTGACAGCAGAGTTCTGACAGCGTCCCTCCATGCTTAGCTCCTTCCTTAGCCTCCAGGATAAGGTGTAGATCCCTTAGCAGGCACTCACAGGCTCTGCCGCCTGCCCCGATCTCCCTCAATGCTTTAGACCAGCGCCAGCCAAGAGGGCATTTTGCAAGGATGGAAATAGCTGACACCGCATGGTCTAATATGGCAGCCACTTACCCACTTGTGGCTACTGAGTACTTGAAGTGTGGCCAGTAGGAATAAGAAAGCAATTTTTTACTTGACTTTGTTGTAATTAAATAGCCACACAGGGCTACTACTGGCCACCGTACTGACAGCATAGCTCCGGTCTGTCTAAGGAACTCACTGCTGTTCCCCAACTCGTTGTCTCTCCTGCCTCCTACCCTATGCCCTGGTTCACATGTTCAAATCACACCCCCATTCATCAGCGCCATGCCTGGGTGACACCTCCTTGTCCTCCTTGGCCCACAATATTACCTTGCTCCTCAGGATCAGTCAGACAGAGCCCTTTTCTACCTTGCATTTTTACATACACAGCTTCTCTGCCACCCCTACTCACGAATAAACACGTGGGAGAGTCAGCACTGTCTGCACTTATAAGCCCCTCTGGGTCCTCACAGTAAAGCAGGTGTTCAGTATCTATCTGATGCATGAGTGACTGAGCGGCGGGCTCTGTCGCCTGGGCTCCGGCGCAGCTACACCTGGCTCGCACTAGTTCCCCGCTCCCAGCGCTGACCCTTACCTCTAGGTTACCGCTCCTGCTGCTGTGAAAGATCAAGCCCCTAAACATGGCTGCCAGTTTGGAGAAAAAGTCAGGCTGGTGGGGCAAAGAAAGCCATGAGATGAGCAGGGTTGGAGCACAGGCTTAGAGAATGCTGGGGCAGGGCAGAGGAGGGCAGCACAGAGGAAGGTGGGAGACGAACATGAGGGGCACAGACGACAGGGCACGGCTGGGAGAGGAAGGAGCCAGGCAGCGTGAGATGGGACACAAAACGCCAGACTGCCTCCCCACCCCAGGAATTCAGCCCTACTCTCTCTAGCCCTTGCCCACCTCCAGCTATGCTCCTCCAGCCCCAGGCTGGACCCCCCAGGCCACCCCCAGGGGCTAGCTAGACCTGGCCCCCTGGGCATCAGGCCCAGGTGTTACCTCGCTGCCCGCAGTGCGCCGCTCCAGGAGGAGGCGGAAATGGTTGCAGGTTCTCTTGTTGTCCTTGAGCCCTTGGCCTAGGCCCCTGTTGTCATCCTGCATCAGCCGCCGGTCCAAGATCACCTCCAGCTGGCCTAGGGAAGCAAACCGTGAGTGTCGCCTACCCCTACCCCCAAGCAGACACTGACCTTTGGAAGGAGAATCCCAGCCACAGGCCTAGAGGGAAGGCCCAGCTAGAGACAGAAGGTGAGTCACTCAGGAGAGGTCATGGGTTCCCAGAGCTGTGCCCTTATTTTGCAGATGAGGAAACATGAGGTCCAGAAAGGAGCAGGCTGGCCCTGGCAGTTTACCCCCCCATGCTCTGGGACTCAGGAGTAGGGACTAGGCCCAGGGGCCCGGGCAGGAAACCAAATGAGGAGGGTTTACATACAATAAAATAAACTAGAAATGAAAAACTTTAGATCAATAGCCATGGATAGTGTTGCTGCATACCTCTGTAATCTGGGGCAGGTTTGCTCAGGTTGGGCGAGTTTTCTTATGACTAAAACACGTGCTCTCCTGCCCTTGTTCTACACTAGACAGCCAGACAGCCCCAGCAGGCCAGTCTTGAGCTTTGACTGCTGACTGCCTGTGTGTTAAAACTAGGGCTGTGGAAAGGACACCCAGATGGCAAGTCAGGCAGAGCCTCATATTAAGTGTCATCTGGGGTTGCCCTGGGAAAAAGAGATGGCAGGTGACCACCTCTGCTTTCTTTTCTAGAATATGCTTGGAGCAGGGGCTTGGTGCATGGCTGTGCCAATGTGTGCAGGCGTTGGAGGTAGGTGCAGCTTTTCTTGTGTAAGATCTCGAAGGAACCTACATTCCACAGGGACACATGGCCCTTATTCTCCCTTTCTTCTCTCCAGTCCTTACTAATGTGTGTAGTCGCTCAGTCTTTTTACCCAGAACAATCAAAGAAAGATGTCTGAAAACCCTAAAATGGATCCCTTGTATAGAAGACACTCATTTCTTCACACACATATCCCGGAGGGGTAGAGGAGAAAATCAGTCAGGGATGTTGAGCTGCAGTGAGGAGTCATGACGTAGATGGACCTGGGGCTGCTCCTGGCAGAGAAAGATACACTCCTCCCATAATCACCAGCCATCCGGCCACACACAGCCTTGACCCAGAGACAGATCTCAAGTGTCTCGGATGCCACCAAGTGCAAACTGTTCATTTTGCCCTGAGGATATGGAGGCCACGCAGAGCCTGCCAGTGTAACTAGCCACTAGCCACCTGGGTCTGATTCCAGGCCAGTGATCCCCATGCCTCTGTTTTGATTCTTAAGAACATCGTTCTTGGCCAGGTGCTGTGGCTCATGCCTGTAATCCCAGCACTTTGGGAGGCCAAGGTACGCAGATCATGAGGTCAAGAGATCGAGACCATCCTGGCCAATGAGGTGAAATCATGCCTCTATTAAAAATATAAAAATTAGCTGGGTGTGATGGCATGTGCCTGTAGTCCCAGCTAGAGGCTGGGAGGCTGAGGCAAGAGAATCACTTGAACCCGGGAGGCAGAGGTTGCAGTGAGCCAAGATGGTGCCACTGTACTCCAGCCTGGCAAAAGAGCAAGACTCCGTCTCAAAAAAAAAAAAAAAAAAAAAAAAAGGCCAGGCGTTGTGGTTCACATCTGTAATCCCAGCACTTTGGGAGGCCAAGGCCAGCAGATCACGAGGTCAAGAGTTCAAGACCAGCCTGGCTAACATGGCGAAACCCCAGCTCTACTAAAAATATAAAAATTAGCCAGGCATGGTGGAGGGTGCCTGTAATCCCAGCTACTCAGGAGGCTGAGGCAGGGAGAATCACTTGAACCTGGGAGGAGGAGGTTGCAGTGAGTCGAGATCATGCCACTGCAGTCCAGCCTGGGCGACAGAGTAAGACTCTGTCTCAAAAAAAAGAGTCATTCTCTCTTTTAATGATCACTATTAGGAACACCGTATGTATTTTTCTTATTTCCTTAATATTTCATTATAACACTGAGTGTACTTTACAAGCTGTCCCTACTCTCATCCCCACCCAGAAGAGGTTGCACACCTCAGATGAGAACCACCGTTTAATATGCTGATGCTTCTTGCCTTTTTTTCTGACTTTGTCTCGCTCTGCCACCAGGCTGTAGTGCAGTGGTACAATCTCGGCTCACTGCAGCCTCCAACTCCTGGGCTTAAGCAATCCTCTCATCTCAGCCTCCTGAGTAGCTGAGGCACACACCACCACATCCAGCTAATTTAAAAATTTTTTTGTAGAGCCTGGGTCTTGCTTTGTTGCCCAGGCTGGTCTCAAACTCCTGGCCTTCTGCCTTGGCCTCTCAAAGCGCTGGGATTACAGGAGTGAACCACTGTGCCTAGCCTTGTTTTTTGACAGTTTTCTTTTCTTTTTTTGGCCCCAGGAGTCGTAACCCTGACAGTTCTTCAGGGGATCCAATAGGACACTCCACCCAGTTGCCTACACCGCTGCCTCCGCCAGGAGACAGGGGGACAGCAGATGCCTGCCTGCTGTGCAAGAGCTCTGAATGGCTTGCCCCCTCTCCAAGCCTGAAGGTGATACAGACTAGAAAGAGGCAAGGGAGACCAACAGAATGGGGAGACCTGGAGGGTGGGGCAGGCTTCTTTTTGTCTGATACCCTCTGTAGAGCTCCTGGGCCCTACTCACCATCTTTGAGGCTAGCGACACCCAGGGCCTGGGCAGTGTGCAGAGTGAGGCGCTTCTGTGCGTCCTGGATATAAGCCATGACTGGCATGGGGTAGAAGTTGGCCTGGAGGGGGAGCTTCTTCAGATACCGCCGGGGCTGCACCTGTGGGAGCAAAACCAGCAGAGATCAAGGGATCCCCGCCTGGAGGAGTCCCTAATCATTCTCGCCTCTTATTCCTCTTTCTCCATCAGGGCAGATCATCCCCAAGGCCTGTGATATGGGCAAAAACACAGTCCAAGTTCTACTCTGTGGGGTCTCCAAGACCCAGGCCCAGGAATCACCTGAAAGCCATTGAGGTCTGTGAAGAAGGTACCCTGGCTGTCGATGTCTGTGTGGATGCGCAGGGCCAGCTCCTTGTTGACGTAGTCCCGGATGTCCACCAGGGATGACATGTCCAGAGACAGCCCCTCCACCCCTGGGCACAGGAACAAAGTGGGGGCATGGAGAGCGGTGTGAGGCTGAACCACAGCTGAGAGGCCGGGCTGGGGGGTTAGAGCTGAGCTGGGGAGAGGCTCTGTCCACCCTCCCGAGAAAGTCCCAGGGCACTTCTGGATGACTTTTTCTCCAAGAGAATGGAGCACCCCTGTCTCAAATGATACGGAACAGAGGTATGAACAGAGACACAGCAGAAGGAAGAATGTGCCACAGCTGTGGAGCCCACGCCTCCTACCAGACCTGTCCTTGTGTGTGGGATTCACCTGGCAGATTGTAAAGCCGGACCACCTGGTGAACATGCTCGTAGTACGCAACCACCTCTGAGAAGAAAGGGCCTTCAGTGACACGCAGCACCGGGGGCTCCTTGGGGACATAGGGCTGGGGAAAGAGCAGACTGCTGTTGAACACATGGCACAGAGGGCAAAGGGGCGCATTGCCAGCCCAGGGCTAGTCAAGAGAGCACCTATTCCCAGATATCCCTAGGCTGAACGGCAAAGACAAGGCCCCCGGCAGGCAGCGATAAGCCTGTGGGAAGGCCTGTGCCCCTCCTGCCCTCCTTGCTAGTGAGATCTCCCGGGGCCTGCCAGGTTTCTCAAGGCATCTTTAGGGTACCTTGGCCTCGCCATCAGGCAGGAAGAGGTAGGCTCCACTCTTGTCTTTGGACGTACGGGTGCCATAGACAAGGAACTCCATGTCCACCTGCTGCTCCTGCTCCTCATCCACCCTTCGGATGCTCTGCCAAAAAACATAGCCCTGACCCCTGGCCCCACACCAGCATGTCAGGCCTGCCTCCTGGGAGGACATGACTAGCTTCCCCAAGGAGCAACGCCCAACTTCCCCATGCTGTCAGCCTGGAGCTGAGATGGCCCAGGCTTGGGTCCACTGTGGGTCAGGTGGCAGCGTGCTCACGGGGCCAGGAGGCAGCTCTGCACAATGCCACCACCACGCATGCCCTACTCTGGCCCTAGCCTTTCTCCGCCACCCTGGCCCTTTACCTTGAGGAGCCCAGTAAGGCCTGAGAACCAGACCTGCATGTAGCGGTTGCTGAGGGCGAAGTCACTGGTGCCAGAGTCAATGACACGGAGAGGGAACACTTCGTGCCTGCTGACGGACAGCTGCCGGCCATGCAGGTAGAGGCGCACAGAGGAGGGCAGTGTGCGGTGCCCGTCCAGGCCCAGTTGCAGCTGCAGCACGCCCAGACCCAGCGCCGGCAGGCAGACAGGCACAGACACCTGTGGGCATAGAAGGGGTAAGAAGGCGGGGGCACAGCATTCACCACAGGGGTGCTGGAGCATTCACATACTAACAGAGGCCTGAGCAAGTCCCTGTACCTGCTGGGGCCTCTGCCTCTCCTCCAAAGTGGAGGTGACATGATTTGCACTTTCTTTCTCATCAGACTTTATAATTCTCAAGTGATATATGAAAAAGTATGAAGTGGTAACCCCACATTAAGCTTTCAATAAATACTGAATGACTGAATGACAGGGCACTATAACTGCTATTTTTACCATTACTATTACCAAATCAACCTTCCCCTTCCTTTCAAGGGCAGATTCAATTCCCAAGAGTGCCTGTCTTCGGGGCAACCCCCCTCCCCAGGACACCTGTCCCCAGCCTGGGGAGGAGGCCGGGCCCCAAGCAGGAGGTTGGGAGGCTGGTGCCACTGGATGGGGAGGGGCCCACCTGCCAAGCCCTTGCCTCACCTGGTAGACGTCAGGGACCACCTCGGTGGCAGAGCTCCAGTGTGCGCTGATCTGCACGGCCAGGGGCTGGCCCTCCTCCGAAAGGACGCGCACACGGGGCGAGTTGACCAGCAGGGACACCACGCTGAACCGCTCCTGTTCCAGCGGGTTAAATAGCACCACAAACCTGTGCGTGGAAGGTAGGATGACCCAGGAGGCTGTCGCTCCGAGCCAAGGCCAGTGCCCTGCAGCGTGTGGGCCCGGAGGGGCCTGAGAGCCGGGAATGCCTCTGCCTCTCTGCACCCGGCATGGTCCAGCTTACCTGGGCAAGGAATCCAGCTGGATCACTGTGCGCTCTGGCAGGGCATCATGACTTAAGCGAGTGTCATCCTGGAATTCAGTGGGCCGAAAGGGAAGAACCATCATGTGCTCGGCCTCCTCCCACCCCGCCTGTCCTGGGTGTGGACCAGCAGCTACACCAGGCACAGAACTCATCAGATGGGGAGGGAGAAAAAGGAGCGGCACCCTCGTCCAGCAGCTCTTGGGAGGAACCTGCATACACTGGAGGGTTCCCATGCAGACCCAGGAGGGGCTCACCACTTGAAGGAAGGGTGCCTCTGGGTCAAAGCGGTAGGTCTCCTTGTCCCTCAGCACCAGATAGTGAGCTGCATGAATGATGACCTGCTTCAGGTTGACAAGGGAGCGCAGAAGCCTGTAAGTGGCGCAGGAGAGGAAAAGAGAAGATGAGCTCGGTGAAGCTGTCTGCCTTGTCAGCAAGACATGCCTCAGGCCGGCCTACCCCCTGACCACCCAGCGTCCTTTTTCTGGGACACTGAGCGGGGGAACTGAAGAGGGAGAAGAGAAGGCTCCCACCTGACCCCATAGTCCACCACCACAGCCTCCTTCGCGGTGCCAGTGATGGCGTCGTGATGCTGGAAGAGCCCCAGTGTGCGCCGAGCTTCCGTCAGGAGGCTAAAGTCAGACAGCGGGTATCGGCCAGCCAAGCCAGAGTGGCGGGCGTGGGCTGCAGCCAGGCTGTAGAGAACCTCTGCCCCCCTGCCCAGAGAGAGAAGTTAGCTGCCAGCCTGCACCACTCCCCAGGGCCCACCCATGCTCTGCAAGTCCATCCTCCTTCCTTCCCACGCTTCTCCACCTGCCCTGACCTCTGGGCTCATCTATTCCCTTCTGAGCTGATCCAGCCCCTCCTTAAACCCCAAAGACTGACTCTACCCCCTCTAGCCTGGAAGCGGGGACAGGGTCTCACCGCAAGTGGGCTTCCAGGACTCGGTCTAAGCTCTTGTAGAAGGGCCGGGAAGTGTAATAGCCTGTCCAGTAATGATCCTCCCGGTCCGCATAGGAGAAGAAATCCCCGCTCAGCACAGGAAACCCTGGAGGCCGGGCCCCTGGCTCCACCCCTGTCCTCTTGTACAGGGCGTCAAAATAGTCAGAAAGAGTGCCGAACTGGGCCTGTGGGAACCCCAAAAACCCACTCCCATCAGTACTAGAGCCTCCTGGAAATTGGCCACAGTGCTGCAGCTGGGGGTGAGGTAGGGGCTCTGGGCTCAAAGCAGGAACTGGACATCCTGCCATTCTGGATCTAACAGAAGTGAGGGAGCCTGGAATTGAATTCTGACATAAAAGGGGCACCTTGCCCAAGAATTGAGAAGGAACCCCTGCTTTGGAGTTGGGAACCCAGAGCACGGATTCTCATAGGAAAGGGTGGGCTGCAGCACTGCGAAGCCCCCTCCCCAGCCCAAGTGCCCCTCACACCTGCACATGGAGGTCAGGCCTGCTGCTGAAGAAGTCAAAGAGCCGCTGGTAGTTGAAGAACTGGGCATCCCACTCCTGGGGCTTGTCATATCGGAAGTCATCTCCCAGAGGCACCAGGAGGATGTTGCTTCGGAACAGCCGCGACTTCTTCCGGTATTGGTCCAGGAGCAGGGCTGCCCTGAGGCAGGAAAAAAAAAAAGGGCCCAATGTGAAGTCTCAGCAGGAAAAGAGCGCCACGCAAAGCCATCCCTACAGCAAGCTGCTCAAAGACATCCCATCCGTTGAGGAGTGGTTCAGCGCAGACGGACACCTCCTGGGACAGGAACCCCAGTCCCAGGGGAATCCAGTGTTCTCTGGACAGTTCTGACAGTCAGCATGTTCTATTTTAAGTTAGGCTGTTGAGATCTTTTGGGATCCTGGTTCTGACACTCCCGCCTCATTCTGACCACCAGGTAGCAATGCAGCACCAGAGTTAAGAGTCTGGATCCTGGAGCCACATCACACCAGCTCCACAAGTACTAGCTGAGAGACTATGGGCAAGTAACTTCTCTGAGCCTCCATTTCTGGCAAAGTAAGGCTAACATCAGTAGGTACCCATATGTTATGAGAATCAAAATAGATTGAATGGGCTGAGCGTGGTGGCTCATGCCTGTAATCTCAGCACTTTGGGAGGCCAAGGCAGGCGGATTATCTGAGGTCAGGAGTTTAAGACCAACCTGGCCAACAGTGAAACTAAAAATACAAAATACACCTGTCTCTACTAAAAATACAAAAATTAACCAGGTGTGGTGGCACACACCTGTAATTCCAAGTATACTCAGGAGGCTGAGGCAGAGGAATCACTTGAACCCGAGAAGCAGAGGTTGTGGTGAGCCGAGCTCGCACCACTGCACTCCAGCCTGGGCGACAGAGACTCTGTCTCAAAAAAATAAATTAATTAAATTAAATTAAATAAATAAAATGAATTGAATGAATACGTGTTACACACTTAGAATAGTGCCTGGTACATAATAGGAACTATATATAAACATTTATTTTCTTTTCATCCAAATTACTGGCAAAGTCATTAGAAAAAGAGAGCCCTGTGGCACACCGGCAGAAGCCCCTCCTGCTTTAATTGGCATGTTATAAATATCACAGTCCAAAGAGTCAACTAATCTACTTAGTGGCGCTGGCCCAGCATGTACTTTTCTACTTTGTTCTCATGAGAGGATTCCTCCAATACCACTTTCCCCTAACTTAGCAGTTTAGTAAGCCTTTCAAAGGAGAACCTGGTTACCTTTCATGGCCTGTTCTTGTAAACCTAGGCCAGCCTCACTGATCACAACTGCTGTTTCATAGCCCTAGATTCTTGCCTGGAATCAGCGTTTAGACTTCTGGAAACAAAAGATCACTTTCTTTCCCTTTTGGTCACATGTTTCAACTGCTGGACATTATGGAGAAATCAGAGCATTGCAACATACGAACCAGTCCAACTTGTTATATTCTTAAGGTTCTGTCTAAATTGCTATTTGTGTCAATTCTTAACTAACACTTTCCCCCAGGGCCTGAATTCAGCAAGAGCGACATCCTTAGGGGTCCCTACATCCTCTCAAAGGGGACAGGTTTGTTTTCTCAGAGGCTGGGGGCTGTCTCACGGGACTGAATGTGGATCTGAACAGATTCTCGTGGTTGACTTAAAGCCCAGTCAGAACACTGGCACTATGAGAACGTGTGTGAGCCTGAAGCTTGTAAGATCCAACAGCTCACCTGGGAATCATTCACCTCGAAGTTGTCAGCTGGCCCTAGCAGTTTGTTAAGGCACCAGAAAGTACGCATGTGAGAAGATAAAACCATTCTGATAAAAGCTGTTCCAGTTTTTCAGGAGACTTGGTAAGGAGCTGCTGCTGCAGATGAGGCAAGCCTCAACTCACCACCTGAGCCCACCCTCCACGCCGCACAGCCCACACCAGAGCTAGGCATCCTGACTCCTCTGTGAATCGAAAGGGCTGGAAGCAGATACCTCTCTGCCACGTTGGCCTCTGTGATGGCCCGCGGTGGCACCTTCCAAGGGCAGTTGATGCGCCCACCGGGCAGGCGTTTAAAATCAAATTGGCAGCAGATCTTGGGATCTGGGCCACAGGTGTGGGGTACGTCATAGCTGTAGAAGGGCATCATGTGACAGAAGATGTCTGTGCTGGAGTCCGAGTCTGCAGAAGATATACCATGTAGTCACCACCAGCAGACAGCCTCTGGACGTCAGAAGGGCAAGGATCTGCTAGGGCTAAAGGCAGTCCTGATAGACCATGAGGCTGTAACTGGACCTAGGGCTGGAGGGAGTATGTAGTCCAGAGGAAAGACACGGGGCGTTCCTTGAGGGGATGGACACACAGGGCACACTGAAGCCCTTGGGACAGAAGACCCTGCAGAAGCCAGAGGTCAGTGTGACTCTCCCCTAAGCAGAGGGTAGGACCATTTTCTGGTAGTCCACACCAGTGCCTGCAGGTCTCCTCTGAAGGACAGTGGGGGTCGTAGTTCTGATAGCCCTGCTCTTCCCCAGTGAAGACTACACTGCAGTGACCCCCTCTACCCTTCCTGGCCTTACCCCATGTCTGCCTCCACATGAACTCTAGGCTGTGGGTGGCAGCAAAGTGCTTCTTGATGGCATAGTGCACTCTCTGAATCAACATGCTGGTGAGGTTGGCACGGCGCAGCAGGTAAGGCATAGTGGAGCTGTGTCCAAAGGGGTCCACTGCCCAGCCAGAGCGGGGGGTTGCACCTGGGTAGGGCATGGAAGCCAGAGAGAACCTCAGGGCCTGCCCTCTTGGTCTCCCAGGTGCTGGACTCCAGCTCCTGTCTTGGTTGTCAGTGGACAGATGACATCACACCAGGCCCACATGATGGGATCTGCCCAGAAAGGAACCACCCCTGCTAGAGCACTGTGGGCCCAGCCCGGGGGGCAGACCCCCATGCCTGCGCCTGGACTTACCGAGATTTCTCTCCAGCCACTGGTGTCCTTCGATGAGCTGGTCAATCAATGCAAAGTAGTGGGAGTTGGCCTCATCTGGCATTACCCAGCCTCCTGTCGCAATCTCCAGCTGCCCATTTCCCACCAGCCTATAGTTAAAGACTCACAGTCAGGATAGAGTAGAACACTCTGCCTAGTCCTGCCAACCAGATGTCAGGGCCTGTGTGCACGGGCCTCACGGAACCAGTTCTCCCAAGCTCACGACCAAGAAAACACACACTCGCCCTCTTTTCCCTGCAGCCAATCTCATGCTGTCCTGGCCCTGCTTATCTTGGGACCTCTATCTGTTCTTGCCTTCTCTCCACCATCACTCTTCTCTGCCACAGCTCCCTGGGCCTCTCCCTGCCACCTTGGCACCCACAACTTAAGGTAAGACTCGTCCAGCCAGCCTGGGACTTGAACGAGGCCCTTCCAGCCTCCCCGCCTGGCACTGGCCTTCGGACTGCGGCCCTCTTCTGGACATTGATGTTGTCCCACCACTTGGCGAAGAAGGAGACCTCTGCCCAGAGGAAGCGCCGCCGGGGGTCTTCCTGCAGCTTAGACACCATGCTGTTGAGGATGTGCTGGGTCTGCTCTGTGTAGTACTTGTCAAAGGTCTTGATCCAGCCTGGGGAGCCAATGCAGGGTCCCCTGAGGATGCCACCATCTTCTTTGACGTCCCTCCCTTGCATTGGCCATCAGAAATCTCACTCCATACTCCAGCTCCCAGGAGTCTGCAGGGTTCTCACCTGGGTCATTGTGAGAGTGGGGCACCACAAACACCTGCAAGTCTTCAGCGTCCCAGTCGTGCGGGTCATAGGAGATGTCGAAGCCTTGCTTCCACACACCACCATCCACGTTGTCAAATGGCAACTCCTCCGACACAGTGAGCATCTGCCGGGGGAAGGCAGCTCAGTGTCCCATTCGTGGCCGCCGCATGTCCCCACCAGCTCTGATCCTTACCTGCAACTCTGGCTTCTGGCCCCGGCCCCCCAAAGCAAACTGGCAGTCCTGGGGGGAGATGGAGAAGAAGCTGGGCCGGGGCTCTGGCGGCACTACCCAGGAGCCGTTGACCGTGTAGTAGGGCAGCAGGGCGGGTGGGCCCTCGGCGTTGGCCGTCAGCTCCAGCACGGAGTCCTTGATGTGGCTAATAATCTCATGGTTCTCCTCCAAAAGCTGCTCCAGCTGCTCAATGCGGTTCTGCAGCACAGAAATTTGGTTCTGACAAAAAAACAGAAAGCAATCACCCACAGCTCCCTATGCCACAAGGAGGGTCTCTGCTTGGGGTCCACCACCTGAGGCCTGACTACAATTCTTCCCTTATCTGTTGAATCCAGACCATGGGCCTACAGGGACAGATGATGCCGTTCATATCAAGGGAGCTATGCACAGCACCACTGAGGACTACACTCCACTTGGGCTGGGAGAACCATCACGCTAGCTCAGGGATGGCAAAGATTTCAATTCACATACCTAGTCTCAGCAATCGGTGTTGCCTGTGCTGAGAAGAATTTCATCAGAGCTTAATGGCAAAAAATGCTGTAATCAATTAGCAATGTGTGCCAAGAATTCAGGTGGGGCCAGGCACAGTGGCTCAGGCCTACAATCCCAGCACTTTGGGAGGCCGAGGTGAGTGGGTCACCTGAGGTCAAGAGTTCAAGACTGCCCTGACCAACACAGTGAAACCCTGTCTCTACTGAAAATACAAAAATGAGCTGGGCATGGTGGCAGGTGCCTGTAGTCCCAGCTACTCAGGAGGCTGAGGCAGGAGAATCGCTTGGACCCGGGAGGCGGAGGTTGCAGTGGGCCAAGACAGCACCACTGCACTCCAGCCTGGGAGAAAGAAAGAAAAGAAAAGAAAGAAAAGAAAAAGAATTCAGGAGAACAGAGCAACAATAATCATTGCCTTTTTTGTTTTCTTCCTTCCTTCCTTCTTTTTAAGAGATAGGGTTTCACCATATTGGTCAGGCTGGTCTCGAACTCCTGACCTCGTAATCCGCCCACCTCAGCCTCCCAAATTGCTGGGATTACAGACGTGAGCCACCGTGCCTGGCCTTCTTCCTTCCTTTTGCCATCACTGTTTTTAGCCAAGAGTTTCTACAAAACCTGATTATTGGGAAGGAAGGTTCCTGTCCTGTACTAACATTACCCTCCAGCCAGGGCCCATACCCTGAGCCCAGGTGACTTGTATACAAAGAAATCAGCAACCAGGCACGACTCACCCGGGGGAAGTTCCCACCATTCTGGTGTCGGGTAGGATCGTGCTGCACTCGGTCCAGCATGAGGTAGAGCGAGAAGACTGCCACACAGAAGATGGCAGCCCCACACACTGTCACCTGCTTCTTCAGCTTCATACTGGCCTCCTCGCACACCTGGCAGGGAGGACACCATCTGTAGCTCCAGCATGCAAAATCCCCTTGGCAGTCTTTCCACCAAATGCCCCAGTGAGTTCCTGAGGGCTGTTCCCAAGGAACACCCATTCACCTGGCTCCAATAAAAAGCCAGCTTTGGGCTGGGCACGGTGGCTCATGCCCATAATCCCGGCATTTTGGGAGGCCAAGGCAAGTGAATCACGAGGTCAGGAGTTCAAGACCAGCCTGACATGGTGAAACCCCATCTCTATTAAAATTACAAAAATTAGCCAGGCTTGGTGGCAGGTGCCTGTGATCACAGCTACTCAGGAGGCTGAGGAAGGAGAATCGTTTGAACCCGGGAGGCGAAGGTTGTTAGTGAGCCAAGATCGGGCCATTGCACTCCAGCCTGGGCAACAGGGGGAGACTCTGTCCCTCCCCCCAAAAAAGCCAGCTTTGAAGTGCCAAAACCCAATACCAGTTGGGGATCCTGATCCAGCCTTGATTTTACTGTCTTTGCTGAGACTCAGAGTACAGGTAATACATCCGGGGCTGGCCCCACCTGGTCCTGGTAGCAGCTCTGCCCCTAGGGTGAAGAGGATGCTCACCCTTGGCTGGTGCTACGAAAAACGGGCCCAGGATGAGAGTCCCAGCCCTGACTGGAGTTCACCACACAAGCTCCTGGTGACAACAGCTTCTCTGCCTAGATAGGAGGTGCCTGCTCAGGCTCCTCGGCCATGGGCTTCTAGTTTCAGGTGAATAAGCTGGTCTCTATTTTGTTTGATTTAAAGGTTTAGCCAGAACCCAGAGACTGATAGGTTAAGTCTTTCTCAGTTGCCCTTCTGGGTCAGAATGGCACTTATTAGAAACAGTGCCTGGCACAGATCCTCTCTCAGTCAGAAACACGGAATGAATTTATTTCTAATAAAGAAGAAAGATGCTTGTGTTTCTAGCATAAAGCGAGCCCTACATGTTCTCCCTCTTCCTGTGCTGATTCCTGCAGAGGGAAACTTCCAGCTGCGGTTTGCAGAGCACTTAGGGGACCCCGGGAAGCCTGCAGTGATGCTGAAGGTCCCCTGGGTAGGGAGAGGCCGGGCCCGGCTGCGAGGCAACTTCAGAAGACCCGTGCCCCGCGCCGCCGCCGCCCTGGGGCCCCGCTTGCCTGCTCCGGAGGAAGGGAGGGCGCTAACTGCTGAGCCCAGCGTGGGCCGGACCGCGCTCCGGAGTCCGCTCCGCGGGCCCTGAGGCCGAGGAGCTCTGTCGCCTCTGCGTTGTGCCCTACTTAGCGCGATCTGATTCTGCTCAGGAGCCTCCGGGCAATATTTTTAGCCCTTGGAGACTGGGTCCAGGCCAAGATGGGTGGAGCTGGGGAGAGAGTTGGATCACAGAGGGGAGGCACCTGCCGCCAGTCTCCCTCCCGACCCGTCCCGACTTCCTTTGGCCCGGGGGACCGCAGAGATAGGGGCCTGGTCCGGGCCTCAGGCCGCCTCCCGCCCCCTCCCGGCTCCTCTGACGCCGCAGCGCCACTCGCCCTCCCGCCGCCCTCCCCCGGCGCACCCGGCCTGTTACCGTCAGCGCCCGGCCTCCGCGCCGCTCCGGGCCCCGTCGGCCGACCTGCCGGCCCTCACATGCCAGGGGGCAGCGGCCCGCGCGCAGGCAGCGACGCAGGCGAAGACGGGTGCCCGCCCACCCGTCGCCCCCGGCTCCGCGAACCGCAGCCGCGCTCCCGCTGGGCCCAGGGCCGCCGGCGCGCTCCGCTGCGCCCGCCCCGCGCAGGTCCGCCAGCCCCTGAGGCCGCCGGGCCCACCAGCACGCGAGGCGGGAACAGCCGGGCCGCCCACCCCGGTCTGCGTACGCCCGGCGGAGCAGACAGCAGATCCGGCCGCCCCGGTCCCCGCCCGGCGCCTCCCGGGCCCGCTCCGCGGAACTGCAGTGCGCAGGCGCAGCAGCCCGGGCCGGTTCCCGGAGCGCGGAGGATCCTCAGGAGGGCGCGCAACTGGATGTTTTCGGAATTCAACTTGAGGAGGCACCTCGTCCCGCAGCGGCCCAAGCGCCCGCCTCCGGCTCGGCAGCCAACAGCGGGGTGCGTTTTCCGCGGCCTCGCCTTGCCTAGTATAGTACAGGTAGCCGTAGGTTTATGTCGAGGCGCCTCTCGGGCAAAGGGGTGCTGCCTTCTGCTGATACAGCGCGGCCCTTTCCTCTGTGCCTGCTCTGTTTCCTGCCCGCGAGGTAAGGAGACTCAGACGTTTCTTGGTTGTTCCCCTTTGACTGGGCATCTAGGTTGTTTACAGTTCTAAAGTATAATCCATACTGCAGTGGACATCTCCATGAAGTCCACATTCTTCTTTTTTCTTTTTCTTTTTCTTTTTTTTTTTTTTTTTTGAGACAGAGTCTCGGTCTTCTGCCCAGGCGCGATCCTCGGCTCACTGCAACCTCTGTCACCCAGGTTCAAGTGATTATTCTGCCTCAGCCTCCCGAGCACCCGCCACCATGCCTGGCTCATGTTTTGTATTTTTAATAGAGATGGGGTTTCACCATGTTGGCCAGACTGGTCTCGAACTCCTGACCTCAGGTGATCCACCCACCTCGGCCTCCCAAAGTGTTGTGATAACAGGCGTGAGCCACCTTGCTCAGCCTCATTTTGGTGATAATCTTAATTTTCAAGGACTCTTGTTTGTTCTCCGGTGTTTTTTTTTTTTTAATTGAGGCACAAATCTTAAGTTTACACTATGTCGTATAAATCTTAAGGGTACAGCTTGATGAGTTTTGATAAATACATACACAAGTATAATCACCACCCAGATCAAAACGCAGGACATTCTCATCTACCCAAAAGCTTCCCCTCTGTCAACTGGTCAAGCAGTCCCTAAGCACAGCATGGTGACTGTCAGCCTGTGGTCCAGCCTTGCCTGTGTGGCCCATGCACAGACGTACATGGTTCTAAGGCACCATGGTGAACCTTTTCCTCTACATCTTCACACCCCTTTCCATCAGAACCCTCCAGACATAAGCACTGCTTTGACTTCTCTGTAACTTAGTTTTCCCTGTTCTTGAACTTCATAAAATAGAATCTTAAGTATGTATTCTTTCATGTCTGGCTTCTTCACTATGGTTTTTTGTTTGTTCGTTTTGAGATAGTTTTGCTCTGTCACCCAAGCTGGAGTGCAGTGGCATGATCTCAGCTTACTGCAACCTCTGCCTCCTGGGTTCAAGTGATTCTCATCCGTGGCCTCCTGAGTAGCTGGGACTACAGGCATGTGCCACTATGCCCATCTAATTTTTGTATTTTTAGTAGAAACAGGGTTTCACCACGTTGGTCTCAAACTCCTGGCCTCAAGTGATTCACCCACCTCAGCCTCCCAAAGTGCCTAGCCACACGTCTTTGACATTCAATGTTGGTGCACATATTAGTAGTTGGATTTTTCTTTATTGCTGTATAGACATTTGGGTCATTTTCTGCTTATTCTGGACCTAACTTCCCTCTTCACTTCTTCTGTACCTTAAATTATTGATGTTAGAGTCCCATGTTTCTTAGTTTCCATTCTTTCCATTCTCTTTTTTTCCTCTCTGTACTTCAGTTTAGATACCTCCTATGAACCTATCAAGTTCACTAATTCTGTTTTCTGATATGAGTAATTTCTAACTGTGATTGTGATTTTGTCCTTTACTTCTACCAATGTTTATGAAATCCATCCAGTGAGTTCATAATTTCAAGAGTTTTCAATTCAATGGGCTCCTTTCATTCTCTCTTAATAGATTCCAACTCTGTTGACATTCTCTACATTTGCTTTCATTTTGTCCATCTTCTCTATTTGACATATTAACCATAGTTATTTAAAAATCTTTGTCTGCCAGTTCCAATATCTGGATCATTTGTGGGTCTGCTTTTATTATTTTTTCTCTTGTGTATTAGTCCCATATTTCTCCATTTTTTACCTGGTTTATGATTTTTAATTGTATGTCACATGTTGAGTATAAAAGAAGGATAGGGACTTCAAATCTCATTATTCCCTACAGGAGCTAGTCAACTCGATGCAATAAATACTGAGCTGGGTTGGGACAGCATGACAGTTCCAGTAAACTCAGTCCCCTCCTGGTTGTCCTTGTTCCTTAGTAATGGCCCTCTTGGATTTTGGATTGAAAGCCTGGTCAGTCTTGGGAGGCTGAGGCAGGAATTGCTTGAATCCAGGAGATGGAGATTACAGTGAGCTGAGATTGTGTCACTTCACCCCAGCCTGGGCGACAGAGCAAGACTCCGTTTAAAAAAAACAAAAAACAAAAAACCCTGGTCAGTCTCTGTCTCTCTCAGATCTTTAAGTTCTGCTTTTCAGAGATTAAAGGGAGCTCTTTAGCTTCCCAACCCACACAGGTAGAAAACCAAAACCCGGCAAATACCTTATGTTGGGGAGACCAGCAATTTCTTCATTCCAGGCCTTCTCTCTAAACACTGCAAGACTGTGGGACTTGCCTTCCCAGCTTCCTGCACTGCCTCAGAACTCAGCAAATGTCTCATGGGGAAAACGCTCTACATTTTGTGCTCCTCTAGGTCCTAATCTACAGCAAGTCCTTGTAACCACCAAATACTGTTGCTTTCTCTTTTCCCCAATAGAGTCTCTGCTGGGGCCAAGTCTGATCCTCAGCAATGTCTCAAATGGGCAAATGTTTCTGGGAGGAAAATAGTTGCCTTTCACTAGTTTAACTCGAAAGGGCTCTTTCCTCCGTGAAATTTTAGTCCATTCAGTCTTTATTTCTGTGACCACTCTTCATTCTCTTTAAAAGTAAGACATTTTCGCCCAGGCACAGTGGCTCACGCCTGTAATCCCAGCACTTTGAGAGGCTGAGGCAGGTAGATCATGAGGTCAGGAGTTCGAGACCAGCCTGACCAACATGGTGAAACCCTGTTTCTACAGAAAAGATAAAAATTGGCCAGGTGTGGTGGCACGTGCCTATAATCCCAGCTACTCAGGAGGCTGAGGCAGAAGAATTGCTTGAACCTGGGAGGCAGAGGTTGCAGTGAGCCGAGATTGCACCACTGCACTACAGCCTGGGTGACAGAGGAAGACTCTGTCTCAAAAAAAAAAAAGACATTTTTATCTTAGCTGTTTTTTCCTAGCGGTTGCAATGTAAGTGGTGGCATGCAGAGACCTACCACATCCTACCCAGCAGAAATTTTTCAGTTCTGCTTTCTACCACTTCCATTGTATTATTATTTCACTTCCTTATATTTTTATTTAATCACTACAACTCTCAACTTCCTCTTGTTTAAACAAGTTATAGGGCTAGCTGTCATCTCTTTCAAAGTAGATGTTATATTATTATTATTATATTGAAACAGAGTTTTGTTCTTGTTGCCCAGGCTAGAGTGCAATGGCGCGGTCTTGGCTCACAGCAATCTCCGTCTCCGGGTTCAAGCGATTCTCCTGCCTCAGCCTCCAGAGTAGCTAGAATTACAGGCACCCACCACCATGCCAGGCTAATTATTTTGTATTTTTAGTAGAGACAAAGTTTCACCAGGTTGGCTAGGCTGATCTCAAACTCCTGACCTCAGGTGATCTGCCCGCCTCAGTCTCCCAAAGTGCTGGGATTACAGACGATGTTAAACTATTTCCTGAACTTTCCTGAGGGATGACCATTTCACTGCAAGGTTCTCACTGCTTTGTTCTTCTGTATTACAAATATTTCCCACTTCCTGTTTTTTAGTATATTCCCACTTCTTATCTTCTCAAACTTCACCTTTAGTGATGTATTTCAGATGACTTTATAGGTTTCACTGGGATTTAGGGGAGGAGGTGAAGTCTCCCCAGTCTGCCATCCTTTTCCTCAATAAATTTGTTTTGAGAAACGACTCCCTTGAAAGCATTTTCTTTATCAGCCTCATCAGTCTCCTTTGAGTGGAACTCTCTTCTCGTCTCCTCTTGAATTTTATGTGAGTGTTGTACACATCCATCCATAGTATCAGCTATTCTCTAACATTTGTAAGCCAATGATTCAAACATCTATTGCCAGCCTTTACCTGCATCTGGGCTTCCAGACTTACCTACATTTTAAATTAATTATTTATTATTATTATTTATTTATTTTTGAGACAGGGCCTCACTTTGTTGCCCAGGCTGGAGTGCAGTGGTGTGATCAGAGCTCACTGCAGCCTCGACCTCCCAGGCTCAATCAATCCTCCTACCTCAGCCTCCTGAGTAGCTGGGACTATAGGTGTGTGCCACCATGCCTGGCTAATTTGCTGGTATTTTTTTTTTTTTTTTTTTTTTTGTAGAGATGGAGTTTTGCCATGTTGCTCAGGCTGGTCTCAAACTAGGATTAAGCAATCCACATGCCTTGGCCTCCTAAAGTGCTGAGATTACAGGCGTGAGCCACCACACCCAGCCTATTTACTATTTTTAGAGCTGGGGTCTCGCTATGTTGCCCAGGCTGGACTTGGACCTCCTTGCACAAGTGGTCTTCCTACCTCAGCCTCCCAAGTAGTTGGGACTACAGGTGTGTACCACCACACCTGGCTTCACCCACACTTTTATCTCCAATAAAATGCAACATCTCTAAACCCAACACCTTACTTGAAGCTCTGATCCTCTTCCTGTAATCCTATTTCAAGGAATGACACCGCCATCTGGCCACAGCCTGAATATCGTCCTCATCTCTCTGCCTCCTTCCCCATGTCTCACATGCAGCCGCTACCATGTCAGCTCTGCCCCATGCATACTGCTGCCTTTCTCTTCCCCACAGCCACCACACCGGCCCTCATGCCTTCTGAGACCTGCCCTCCAGAGGAGCGCACATGCCAGGAGCGTTCAGTGGGCACAAGTGGTTTTATTGCTTCTGCCCGGGAGAGGAAGCCCTGGCGGGAGCAGGAACACAAGAAAACACAGAGCTGCACCCTGCCGGCAGTGTGGATGCTGGGGGCAGGAGTCCAGGACTGAGGAGCTGTCCACGTGGGAGCTGGAGCCGCTTAGGAGGTGCACCTTGGCCTGCAGAGGCCACCGGCTGGAAAGGGGTCCCAGCCTCACCGATGCCGCTTTCGGATGCTCTGCAGCTCCTGGTAGATGGCACTGAAGCTGGGCCGCTGCCCAGGCTCATAGGCCCAGCACTGCTCCATGAGCCTGAACACGGCGTCAGGACACAGCTCTGGGCAGGGCAGTCGGCCCCCTGTGAGGAGAGGCACCACACACCAGGCATAAGGAGGGAGTCTGAGGGCCCTCGGCAGACTCTGGGGCATACCATGGGCCATAGGAGCTGCTTCAGATGCACCGTTCCGAAGCACACACTGTTCTCTACCAAGAGCCCAAAGGACACAAGCCTGGCTATTGGCCCCAGTCCCAGCATGTGCTAGTGTGGGACCTCTGCCAGCCTGTTTTTCCATCTGAGAAAGGGACATATTAATCCCCACCACACATGTTGTGATAAGCAAATGAAATAATGTACGGCCTAGCACAGAGCAGGTGCTCACTTGATAGTAGCTACAGGGTTACTCTTTTTTTTGTTTTTTTGAGATGGAATCTCATGCTCTCACCCAGGCTGGAGTGCACTGGTACGATCTCAACTCACTGCAACCTCCACCTCCCAGGTTCAAGTGATTCTTGTGCCTCATCCTCCCAAATAGCTGGGATTACAGGCTCACACCACCACACCTGGCTATTTTTTTTGTATTTTTAGTAGAGATAGAGTTTTGCCATGTTGGCCAGGCTGGTCTCAAACTCCTAGATTCAAGTGTTCCACCCTCCTCAGCCTCCCAAAGTGTTGAAATTACAGGTGTGAGCCACCACAGCGGTTTTTTTTTTTCTTTTTAGTCAGGGTCTCTCTCTGTCACCCAGGTTGGAGTGCAGTGGCATGATCTCAGCTCACTGCATGATCCTCTCGCCTCAGCCTCCTGAGTAGCAGGGACAACAGGTGCATATCACTACACCCAGCTACTTTTTGTATTTTTTGTTTTTTGGTCTGTTGAGACAGAGTTTCGCTCTTGTCACCCAGGCTAGAGTGCAGTGGCACAATCTTGGCTCACTGCAGCCTCTGCCTCCTGGGTTCAAGCAATTTTCCCACTTCAGCCTCCTGAGCAGCAGGGACTACAGGTGCGCACCACCACGCCTGACTAATTTTTGTATTTTTAGTAGAGACAGGGTTTCACCATGTTGGTCAGGCCAGTCTCAAACTCCTGACCTCAGGTGATCCACCCACCTCAGCCTCCCAAAGTGCTGGGATTTCAGGCATGAGCCACCGTGCCCAGCTGGGTTATTCTTATTATGCCCAATGGGAAGGCTGGTGTTAAGGGAGTTGGAAGAATGCAGCTGGAGCAGCAGGAAGAGGGCACAGACTGAGACTGCTATCATCACAGGGTGCTTACCCTTCTCCACGAACTCCCGAGTTTGCTGATTGCTGAGGTTGGGATAGGGGGAGGCCCCCAGGCTGAAGGTCTCCCAGAGCAAGATGCCAAAGCTCCACACGTCGCTCTCGGAGGAGTAGCGGCCTGCAGAGGAGCAAGGCAGCGTGAGTGGATCCTCCCTGGGGCCAGGGTCAGGCAGGCGGCAGAACCCAGGCCTGCTGGACAGGGACCAGGTACCGTAGTTAAGGGCCTCAGGTGCAGTCCATTTCACGGGGACTTGTCTGAGGCCCCCTGAGGCTGCATAGACCCCGTCAGCTTCCTCTCGGGACATCCCAAAGTCACTGATCTTCAGGACATTCTTCTCTGTCACCAGGCAGTTCCGAGCAGCCAGATCCCTGGGTGAGGAAGGACAGGGGCTCGTTTGGCCAATATACCCTGCCCAGCCTGGCTGAACACTCTAGAAAAGCCATGGACAAAAGCTGCTCCCGGCCCTGTGCACCCCTATCTACTGGAGAGGCCAACTCCCCGCTAGAACTGCTGCCTGATGGTGGGGGACTGGGGGTCAGGATTATAGGCCCTGTGACTCTGGTCGGGTGTTGGCAGGGCACGTGGCCGCCACCCACTCACCGGTGGATGCAGCACTTGCTCTCCAGGTACTCCATGCCAGCAGCGGCGTCCCCCACCATCTGCAGCAGAGTCTTCACCCGCAGGCGGGCCCCCTCCGTGCGGAGGAAGGTCAGGAAGTCACCCCCTGCAGGTGGGGAGGACCCCTGCTGAGCCTCCTGTGACTCGGGTGCCACCTGGCCAGGCTATGCCCCTGCTTGGAGCTTAGCACCCCGCGCTCACCCTGCACAAGCTCCATGACAATGTAGATGGGCTGTTTCTGGGTGCAGACGCCAATGAGACGCACGATGTTGGGGTGGCTGTACTGCTTCAGGATCCTGAAGGGCACTGCTGCTCAGGCGCCACGTGGCCAGGCTGCCTCCCCAGGGACCCCCAGGGATGATGGGAGAAGAGCTTGGCCTCCGAGGCCAGCAGACCTGGACGTGTGACCTGGGGCAGCCTCTACCCCTCGGCACTATGAGGGGGTGCTACCAGCAATAGGGGGTCTTGAGGAAGGATTAAACACCACCACGGACGTCAAGCACTTTACACTGTGCCAGGCACAGAGGAACTTCTGTGTGTGCCAGACCTGGGGTGATCCGTTTATCACCCACCTTGCTTCCTGTAGAAACTTGGCCTTGAGGTCAGGTGGGAGCGTCTCTCGACAAGACTTCACCGCCACCAGGGTGTTGTCAGCTCGCAGGCGTCCGCTGAACACTTCACCAAAGTTCCCCTGAAATGGTCTTGGGCTCCTACCACGTCCTTCCCAGTCCCGCAGTTCTCTTCTCTGCTCCAGTCAGTCCACCCTGTGCTCGGACCCGTCCCCCAGCCTCTCTGGGAGTTTGCCCCTTGCTGGGGAACTAAGAGCACATGGAGTAGGCGGGAAAGCTGCCTCCAACATGCCACCCTCCATCTTCCAGGCTGCAGATGTCCCTAAACCCTGCCACCCCTGTTCCCCTTCCTCTCCACTGCCCCTGTGAGAGAAGTGACATGGAAATCCAAAACTCACTCTCCCCAGGGTTTGAAAAGCATTCTGATTTTTAGGAAAGCGACTTCTTCCCTAAATAGGTATCTTATTGCTCGCAGTAACAGGGTGTCTCCCTACACGCACAAGAGAGCTTGAATGGGGTGGTCTGGGTGGGGGTGACGAGGTCAGGGGCCGGCAGAGCTGTCTGCAGGGACTTTTCCAGGTAGGTTCTGTCCCCTTTCCTGGAGGATGGTGTGTAGCAGGGACTGCGCAGGGAGTCGGGGTACAAGTGGGGAATGAGGTGGGTCAGCGGGGGTCTCTGGGCGGTGCAGCCAGGGACCCAGGTGTGACTCGGGAGAAGTGGCCGGGGACCCAGGTGTGACTTGGGAGAAGCGGCCAGCGACAAGAAGGCCAGGAGAGGCACACTCACCCGTCCAATCTGCTCGCCCAACACCAGGTCCTCATGGTTCAGTGCCCACTTGTCCTGGGGAAGAGAGGAGTTAGGGGATCAGAAATCTGAAGAAAAGGGGTGCTGGGCCCTTAGAAGGGCTGGACATCTCTGTCCCTGAGGCTATGTCCTCCATTTCTTGGCACCTCTGTGTGTGACCCGGGGTGGGACCACACCTAGATGACTACGGGGTCCAGGCAGGCGCACCCCCAGGCAGGTGTGCAGCCCGTGGAGTAGGAGTGGCCTTCACCTTCCAAACCTAGAGGGAGGTGGGCCCCGAGCTTCACTCACTCTGCACCCTGTATGTAGACGGAGGGCCTGGAAAGCTCTTTCTGCTCAGACCCTGGGTGGGCCTGACTCACACTCCCCAACCCTGTCACAGGGCATGGGCCGGGCTGGTTCCAGGCTCACCTTGGGCACAGGCCTATGCAGGACGACACCACTCTTCTTGGTGAGGGGCTGCTGGGTGCTCAGCAGGTGGTCGATGAGCAAGGGAATGCTGGGAAAGCCTTCCCCTTCCAGTCGGTACAGATTCTGCAGGGCAGGGGACCCAGGGTCAGTGGCCTCCATTCTGGGGGGGGCCTGAGCCCTGGAAGGGTAGAGGGAGGGCAGGAGGGGAGGAAAGGGCCTGCCCAGGATCAGGGGCAGAGAGACTTCCAGAAAAGACACCATCTGATGGCGCATGACGTCCTGCTGCCCCTCCAGGGGAAGACACACAAGCCTCTATTTTGCTGCAGGGACTGGGTGGTCTCTGTGGCCCCTTTCAGCCAGCCCTACTAGGGAGGCATCCCAGATCTGGAAGCTACCCACTACCCAGCAAGTTTACTCCCCTGCGGGAAGGGAAGGGAGGGGAGAGTGAGGCCTGGAAGGCTGGGGTCCCAGCCCCACTCACGTCCAAGGACTGGATGATGAAGTGCCGGGGCAGGCCATCCCACAGCACCGACAGCACGTACTCCTGCTTGCCCTGGCTCTCCCGAACCAAGAAGTCCCCAGAGTGCGTCAGCAGCTCAGCCACCTCCGCCCGCGGGATGGCCCCGTGGTACCACAGCTGCTCATGCAGGGGCTTCTGCACCTCTGGAACGAGCTGCAGCGGTGGGGGGAGCTGGGCAGGGGAGGATGGAGGAGGAGCCACTCAGCCAGCTTGTTGCAGAGGTTGTGGGGGCAGTCAGGGGTCTCTCTTCCCCCATAAGCCCCCAGTCCTCACAATCATGGACTGGCATGCAGAGCCGTCCGCAGGCCCTTGGAGTGGGCAGTGGACTGGCCCAGGATCACACTGGGCAGAGCTGGGAAGGGAAGCCTAGCCAGGATAACCCCAAACCAAGCTGGTGCCTCCTTCACCAGGCCACAGGCCCCCCACCATTCCTGGAGCAGGGAGAGCCGTGCAATAGTCAGGGCTGCTGCTCCCTTCAGCACACAGGGGCAATGGAGAGGAAGGGGTACAGGGGTGGCAGGGTCTAGGGCCATCTGCAGCCTGGAATTGCAGGGAAGAGAGGAAACTCCTAACAAAAGCAGCCTGGGCAGAGTGTCCTCTCTAGTGCTTCCCAGTGATTCAATGTGAAACACGGCCAGGTGTGGTGGCTCATGCCTGTAATCCCAGCACTTTAGGAGGCCGAGGCAGATGGATCACAAGGTCAGGAGTTCAAGACCAGCCTGGCCAATATGGTGAAACCCTGTCTCTACTAAAAATAGAAAAAAAAAATTAGCCAGGCATGGTGGCAGGCACCTGTAGTCCCAGCTACTCCAGAGCCTGAGGCAGGAGAATCGCTTGAACCCAGGAGGTGAGGGTTGCAGTGAGCCAAGATCGCGCCACTGCACTCCAGCCTGGCAACAGAGCGAGACTCCAACAGTAGGGGGCCCAGGCTGGGCGCCACTCACCGAGAACTTGGGGCGGAAGATTCCTGAGATGTGGCTCTTAAGGATCTCCAGCGTGGGCGTCCTTCCCCCTTCTCGCTCCTGCTCCTGAGGCCAGGGACAGACGTCAGCGGGTGGCCAGGCTTAGGGAGGCGGAGGGCGAAAATGAGGAGCGCAGCCCCAGGTAGGCAGGCCGGTGGCGGGCAGTGGCCGCGGATGGGGCGGCTCACCGAGGAGGACGTGGAGTGGCGGTCATCCTGCAGGAGCAGCACAGGCGGGGGCTCGCCAGGGCCCAGCTGCTCCAGCTTGGTCTGCAGCAGCTCCCGCTGGGCCTGCAGCTTGGCCTGGCTGCACAGCGCCACCTGCAGCCCCTGCAGCGCCTCCTGCAGCGCCTGCCTCTTGCCCAGCAGCTGCACCCTGCAGGCAGGGCCAGTGGGAGGGTGGGTGAGAGAGCGCTCAGTCTGCAGCAGGCAGCCAGCAGCAAGTAGGGAAGGCAGGAGGGAGGGAGGCCCAGGAGGCTGCTGCAGGCAGGGGCCCACTCACCGCTGGCGGGGGTGGGTGTTCTGCTCTTCATTCTGGAGCTCCTGCTGCAGCTGCGTAACCACCTCCTGCCGGCTGAACACCGTCTCGGTGGCCACAGCCAGCTCATCTGTCACTGAGGTCAGTCTGTACCCAAGAGAAGGGCAGCATTAGAGTCAAGCCCTCCTACCCCCTCACCCATGCCCAGTGCATCCTTGC
>PVKP010029605.1:0-28829 GCA_004027715.1 Plecturocebus donacophilus
TGTGCAACAATATTGTATGTTCTTCACATGTACCCCAAAACCTAAAATGCAATAAAAAATAAATAAATAAATACTATATATAATAATATAATTGTATTATAAATATATAATTATATATATATCTTAATATTACTTAATATATAATCTATATTACTTTATTATTATCTATATCCTTCCTTCATTTCTTCCTTCTTTCCTTCCTTCCTTTATTTTATTACTTTGTAAAAAATATGGCTACATAATACCGTTGTGTTGAAGATGCTGATAAGAGGCAGGTGATGGTATTATTCTTCCCATCTTCCTTCAACTATCAGAGACTCTCCATATGCACCTGAGTCTAACAGTGAAGAGTAAGCTCATCATGGCCCTGGCCCCTGTTAAAACAGGTCACCAGAAAATATCGTGGACTTCCAGATCATCTTCGATTCTTTGAATTCTAATATTCACTGAACTCTTCATAGTGTTTTTTTCTGCCTCTTATTCACTCCCCATTTACTCAAATCATTTTTTGTGCTCTCTGAAACTCAAAGTCATATATTAGCAGAATCACTTTTAATTTAATTACTTCTGTGAAAGTTCCCTCTACCTTCTTGCTATAATTGGAATAATTGCTATAATTGGAACCTGGATGTCCACTAATAAAGCTACTTCCTTGAAGATTCTGTTTTCTTCTCACATGCCTCATAGCCTGGGATCCAGAGGTACTATACGTTTGCTATTTCTCAGAGCCACTAGATATGTTCTCATTCAGGTCTTTTGTACCTGCTCTTCCTTTTACCTGGACTGCTCCATTGCCCTTCACCCCCAATATCCACATGGCTAAGCCCTTTAATCCTTCAAATGACATCTTCTCATTGAGTTTTCTCTAGGTCCTTGTCTAGAAAAACAATCTTCCTTGTATACTTCATATCCCTCTCCCTGCTTTATTTTATCACCTTATAATAATGGGATCCAGGTCAAGAAATAATTCAAGCCTAATGCTTGCTTCATGTTATGCTGCAGATAATACACATATTATTTAATAGTCATTTGGTTAAGTGACTGCTGTGTGTCAGGTTCTGTGCTGTGGTCCCATATATCTGAGATACACAGTGACAAATGAGATAAAGTCCTTAACTTCCTGGAATTTGGAGACTAATGATTTGACAATCTCCTACTTCATTCCAGGTGCTTTACACATAATCACTGCAATCCACAAAGTAACCCTTACCTAATCTCCCTTCTTCAGTATTATTACATTTTCTTCATACTACCATAGGAATTGATCTGAAACTTAAATCTAAATTTTCTCCTCTGCTTAAAAAGCTCCAGTTTCTTCCACTTGGAACATTCTTTCTCGACATTTTTACCTGGTCAGATTCAACTCACTGAACATTAAATATACAGTATGCATTCACCTCAAAGGTGGATAAACCTCCTTTCTCTTTGCTTTCTTAGATGCCTTTCATGTGTGCTCTCATAGTTTTTATTATATTACTTATCACTCTATGACAAAACCATTGTTTAAGATCCTATGGCGTGTATGAGCTGTGACTTATCTGTGTGACTTTTCCATCAAACCACATAGATACTTAACAAATGTTTGATAAACAAATTAGTAGCTACCAAGTAGCTACTAGGGAAAATGACAAATAGGAAGGGGGTTAAACTTGCAGCTCCCACACAGACAGAGCAGCATGTGGAGACCCACAGCATGAAGTTTTACTCCAAGAACTACGGCAGGAAAATATCAGGAAAGCCAGGAAAATCCACAGACCCTTTGAAGGACGTGGACCGTCACTGCAGGCTCTGTGGGACATCCTAGGAACTGTGAGTCAGCTTGCCTTCTCTGCTGGGAGACTTGTAGCCTGGGGCAAGTTCTCAGCCCTGCTCACCAGCTGCCTGAAATAAACTTGGTACTGTTGCAAGGGGCATGGTGGAAGTGAGACCAGCTTTTCAAACTGTAGGCTGCTTAGGAGCTGGGTGAGGCCTTTGGCTCCTGGCTTTTCCTCACTTCCCTGGTAACCTGTATTATACAGTAGAGGCAGCCATAATTCCACTGGCAACATAACTCCATCTGCCTGAGATCCACATCTCCATCTTCCACAACAGCCACAGCAAGCCATGCACAAGGAGAGCCTGAGCTCAGACACGCCTAACCCTGTCACATCTGATGGTTTTTCTCTACCCACCCTGGTAGCTGAAGACAAATGATGTAAACTCTTGGGAGCTCTGTGGCCTCACCCATTGCCTGATTCTTCTTATACTACCATAGCTGATGAGCTCTTGAAATTGCTACCTCCTGACTGGAGGACGACCAATACAAAACCAGCACACTTAACAAAAATACAACCAAGGATCCTCACAGCATCCACTTCACTCCCTTCTACTTCCACTGGAGCAGGTGCTGGTCTCCACAGCTGAGTGATCTAAAGATGAATCACATCACAGGACTCTTGGCCGACACTCCCCAGTACCAGCCCACAGCCGGTAACGATCACTACAGTTTAGCTCTCAAGAAGCCCCAACCCTAGAGGAAAGGAGAGAGTACCACATCAATGGAGCATCCCATGAGACAAAAAAAAAAAACCAAACAGCAGTCCTTGAATCACAGGTCATCCCTCTGACACAGTCTACCCAAATGAGAAGAAATCAGAAAGACAATTCTGTTAATATGATAAAACAAGGTTCTTTAACACCTCCAGGTCACACTAGCTCACCAGCAGTGGATCCAAACTAAGAGGAAATCTCCAAATTGGCAAAAGGAGAATTTAGATGGTTGAGTATTAAGCCAATCAAGGAGGCACCAGAGAAAAATAAAACTCAACTTAAAGAAATAAAAAACATACAAGATACGAAGAAAAACTTCTTCAGTAAAACAGACAGTATAAATAAAAAACAAACACAACTTCTGGAAATGAACACACTTAGAGAATTGCAAAATGCACTGGAAAGTCTCAGCAATAGAATAGAACAACTATAGCAAAAAACTTCAGAGCTCAAAGACAAGAATTTTAAATTAACCCAATCTGACAAAGAAAAAGAATTTTTTCAAAATAAATCCACCAAGAAGTTTGGGATTATGTTAAACCAAATCTAAGAATCATTGGTATTCCTGAAGAAGAGAAATCTAAAAGCTTGGAAAGATATCTAAGGAAATAATCAAGGAAAACTTCCCTAGTCTTGCTAGAGATCTAGACATCCAAATTCAAGAAGCCCAAAGAACACCTGGGAAATTCATTGTAAAAAGATCATAACCTAGGCAAATAGTCATCACATTATCTAAAGTGAAGATGAAGGAAAGAAAGAGCTGTGGGGCAAAAGCATCAGACTAACAGCAGATTTCTCAGCAAAAGCCCTACAAGATAGAAAGAACTGGGGTCTGTATTAGTCCAAATTCATGCTGCTGATAAAGACATATGTGAGACGTGGTAGAAAAAGAGGTTTAACTGAATGACAGTTCCACATGGCTGGGGAGGCCTCAGAATCATGGTGGGAGGTAAAAGAAACATGAGGTTTCTTTACATGGTGATGGCAAGAGAAACATGATGAAGACACAAAAGCAGAAATCCCTGATAAAACCATCAGATCTCATGAGACTTATTCACTACCATGAGAATAGTATGGGGAAAACTGCCCCCATTATTCAAATTATCTCCCACTGGGTCTGAGGGACTGTGTTACAGGAACTTCCTGAGTCGGCTAAGGTCTCTGTTTCAAGCGCAGGAGTCTTCCCGTCTATGGCCAGCTAGGGCTTTGTTTCCAGTGCAGGACTTTTCCTGCCTCTGGCTGGCTAGGGGCTTTGTTTCCAGTTTTACACCCTCTGGTTCCTAGGGGCTTTCTACTAGGGTAGGGACTTTTCCCACCTCTGGCCCCTAGAAGCGGATCCTCAGTGACTCAGAGTTTTAAAACAGTAACCAATTGGGTAAAGGATTCAAAGATCAATTAATCCAGAGACAGACTGAAAAAACCCCTCTCACTGGACAAGAAAAAGAATGGGGAGGGAATAACTCAGGGGTATAATCTCCAGCCACCCAAGCCTGCAGTGGCACCCGCTCGTGGTCCCCTTCCACACTTGGAAGCTGTGCTTTAGCTCTGCCTAATAAACTGCACTACCACATACTCTTTGGGTCCATGAGTTCTATTTGAGCTGTAACACTCACCACAACACCTAGGCCCCCTTCCCTGTTCTTTGTGGTTGGTGAGGCCAAGAACCTAAGTTCCCAAGAATCTGATTGCAGCTGATCTGGTTACAGGTCCTTCCCACATGTTGTGAGAATTATGGGAGTACAATTTAAGATGAGATTTAGGTGGGGACACAGAGCCAAACCATATCATTCTGCCCCTGATCCCTCCAAATCTCATTTCCTCACATTTCAAAACCAGTCATGTCTTCCCAAGAGTCCTCCAAAGTCTTAACCCATTTTAGCACTATCCCAAAAGTCTACAGTCCAAAGTCTCATTTGAGACAAGGAAAGTCCCTTTCACTTATGAGCCTGTAAAATCAAAGCAAGTGAGTTAATTCCTAGATACAATGAGGGTACAGGTATTGAGTAAATACAGCCATTCCAAATGGGAGAAATTGGCCAAAACAAAAGGGTTACATGGCCCACGCAAGTCCTAAGTCCAGCAGGGCAGTCAAATTTTAAAGCTCTAAATGACCTCCTTTGACTCTAGGTCTCACATCAAGGTAATGCTGATGCAAAAGGTGGGTTTCCATGGACTTGGGCAGCTCTACCCCTGTGGCTTTACAGGGTACAGCTTCCCTCCCGGCTACTTTCATGGACTGGCATTGTCTACGGCTTTTCCAGGCAAATGGTGCAAGCTGTTGGTGGATCTACCATTCTGGGGCCTGGAGGACGATGGCCCTCTTCTCACAGCTCCACTAGGCAGTGTCCCAGTAGGGACTATATGTGGGGACTCTGACTCCACATTTGCTTTCTACTCTGCCCTAGCAGAGGTTCTCCATGAGCACGCCATCCTTGTAGCAAACTTCTGCCCGGGCATCCAGGTGTTTCTATACATCTTCTGAAATCTAGGCAAAGGTTCCCAAACCCCAATTTCTGACTTCTGTGCACTCACAGGCTCAACATCACATGGAAGCTGCCAAGGCTTGGGGCCTATACCCTCTGAAGTCATGGCCCAAGCTCTGTGTTGGCCCATTTCAGCCATGGCTGGAACAGCTGAGACACAGGGTACCAAGTTCATAGGCTGTACACAGCAAGGGATTCTGGATCCAGCTCAGTAAACCATTTTCTTCTAGGCCTCTGGGCCTATGATAAGAGGGGCTGCCGTGAAGACCTCTGACATGCCCTGGAGACATCCTCCCCACGGTCTTGGGAATTAACATTCCACTCATTACTTATGCAAATTTCGGCAGCAGGGTTGAATTTCTCCTCAGAAAACAGGTTTTTGTTTTCTATCGCATTGTCAGGCTGCAAATTTTCTAAACTTTTATGCTCAATTTCTCTTATAAAACTGTATGCCTTTAATAGCACCCGAGTCACATCTCGAATGCTTTGCTGCTTAGAAATTTCTTCCACCAGATACCCTAAATCATCTCTCTCAAGTCCAAAGTTTCATAAATCTCCAGGGCAGGGGCAAAATGCCACTATTCTCTTTGCTAAAACATAGCAAGAGTCACCTTTGCTCCAGGCCCCAACAAGCTCCTCATCTCCATTTGAGACCACTTCAGCCTGGACCTTGTTGTCCGTATCACTATCAGGCTTTTGGTCAAAGCCATTCAACAAGTGTCTAGGGAGTTCCAAACTTTCCCACATTTTCCTGTATTTTTCTGATTCCTTGAAATTGTTCCAACCTCTGCCTGTTACCCAGTTCCAAAGTCACTTACACATTTTTAGGCATAATTTCAGCTCCACTCTACAGGTACCAATTTGCTATATTAGTCCATTTTCACAAAGCTGATAAAGACATACCCAAGACTGGGTAGAAAAAGAGATTGAATTGGACTTACAGTTCCATATGGCTTGGGAGGCCTCAGAATCATGGGAGAAGATGGTGGAAAATCCTCCGTAAATTATTCTATGAAGCCTGTGTCACCCTAATACCAAAACCAGGAAAGGACATAACAAAAAAACAAAACTACAGACCAATATTCTTGGTAAATATAGATGCAAAAATCCTTAGCAAAATACCAGCTAACCAAATCCAACAGTATTATCAAAAAGATAATCCACCATGATCAAGTGGGTTTCATATCAAGGATGCAGGGATGGTTTAACACCCACAAGTCAATAAATGTGACATACCATATAAACAGAATTAAAAACAAAAACCACATGATCTTCTCAACAGACACAAAAAAAGTATTTGACAAAATCTAGCATCCCTTTATGACTAAAATCCTCAGCAAAATCAGCATGGAACAGACATACCTTAAGATAAAAGCCATCTATCACAAACCCACAGCCAACATTATACTTAATGGGGAAAAGTTGAAAGCATTCCCCTAGAAAACTGGAACAAGGTAAAGATCCCCACTCTCACCATGTCTATTAAACATAGTGCTAGAAGTCCTAGCCAGAACAATCCAACAAGAGAAAGAAATAAAGTGCATTCAAATAGGTAAAGAGGAAGTCGAACTATCGCTGTTTGCTGATAATATGATTGCATACCTAGAAAACCAACCCTAACAACTCCTCCAAACAGCTCCTAGAATTGATAAATGAATTCAACACTGTTTCAGGATATAAAATTAATGTAGTCAAATCAGTAATTCTGCTATACACTGACAGTGACCAAGCTGAGAATCAAATCAAGAACTCAACCCCTTTTACGATAGCTGCAAAGAAAATAAAATATTTAGAAATATACCTAACAAGGAGGTGAAAGACCTCTACAAGGAAGGCTACAAAACACTCCTGAAAGATATCATACACGACACAAACAAATGGAAACACATGTCTCACTCATGGATGGGTAGAATCAATATTGTGAAAATGCCCATACTGCCAAAAGCAATCTACAAATTCAAGGCAATTCCCATCAAAATACCACCATCATTCTTCACAGAACTAGAAAAACAATCCTAAAATACATACAGAACCAAAAAAGAGCTCACATAGCCAAGGCAAGACTAAGTAAAAGTAACAAACCTGCAGGCATTACATTACCCAATTTCAAACTATACTATAAGGCCATACTCACCAAAACATGGTGGTACTGTTATAACATCAGACATACAGGCCAATGGGACAGAATAGAGAACCCAGAAATAAAGTCAAATACTTACAGTCAACTGATCTTTGACAAAGCAAACAAAAACATAAAATGCAGAAAGGACAATACACTATTCAACAAATGGTGCTGCCATAATTAGAAAGCCACATGTAGAGGAATGAAACTGGATCCTCATCTCTCATGAGGATTAAAATCAGCTCAAGATGGATCAAAGACTTAAATCTAAGACCTGAAACCATAAGAATCCTAGAAGACAACATCAGAAAAACCCTTCTAGACATTGGCTTAGGCAAAGACTTCCTGAGCAAGAACCCAAAAGCAAATGCCACAGAAACAAAAATAAACAGATTAGACTTAATTAAACTAAAAAGCCTCTGCACAGCAAAAGAAATAATCAGCAGAGCAAAGAGACAACCCACAGAGTGGGGAAACATCTTTGTAATCTATACATCTGACAAAAACTAATATCCAAAATCTACAAAGAACTTAAATCAGCAAGAAAACAAATAATCCCATCAAAAAATGGGCTAAGGATATGAATAGACAATTCTAAAAAGAAGAATATATAAATGGCTTAACATCACTAATCATCAGGGAAATGCAAATCAAAACCCCAATGCAATACCACCTTACTCCTGCAAGAATGGCCATAATCAAAAACATCTAAAAATAATAGAAGTTGGCATGGATGTGGTGAAAAGGGAACACTTTTACACTGTTGGTGAGAATGTAAACTAGTGTAACCACTATGGAAAACAGTGTGGAGATTCCTTAAAAAACTAAAAGTAGAACTACCATTTGATGGAGCAATCCCACTCCTGGGTATCTGCCCAGAGGAAAAGAAGTCATATGAAAAAGATACTTACACATGCATGTTTATGGCAGCACAATTCACAATTGCAAAAATATGGAATCAGCCCAAATGCCCATCAATCAAAGAGTGGATAAAGAAAATGTGGTGTATTTGTACCATGGAATACTACTCAGCCATAAAAACAAACGAAATAATGGCATTTGCAGCAACCTGAATGGAACTGGAGACCGTTATTCTAAATGAAGTAACTTAGGAATGGAAACTCAAACATGTTTTCTCACTCACAAGTGGGAGCTAAGCTATGGAGACCCAAAGGCATTCAAATGATACAGTGGACTTTGGGGACTCGGGGGAAAGGGTGGGAGGGGGGTGCGCAATAAAAGACTATACATTGGGTTCAGTGTACACTGCTTGGGTGATCTGCACCAAAATCTCAGAAATCACTACTAAAGAATTTATTCATGTAACCAACCACCACCTGTTTGCCAAAAACCTATTGACATTTTTCTTAAATGAAAAAAAAAAAATTAGCACATTGCGCTTCTCCGTGAGCGCACTTCCATGGGGAGGAAATGTGAGAGCTCATGGGATCCAGGTATTGAGCTTAGCTATGCAGGTGAGGGAACATAGGAGACAAACACTTGCTTCTCTCCTGTGCTTTGCATTCCTGTTGCTGCCATAACTATAGGCCACTTGGGAACAGATAGCTCAGAAGATGAGGAGCAGGAAGGTAGATGAGCATATTTTTAAAAATAGGAAATGTTTGAATTCACAGAAATTTACAATGAGAAGAGACTTCGAAATAATCTAATTTCACAGATATGAACTCCATAGTACAGGGAAGGAAATAGGACTCAAAGAGATTAAGTGCCTGCCTCAATGTCATACAGCTGGTGCATTTTAGAAAACTCATTTAAATTCATGTCACTAGGATTTCTCTCACTATATGAACCTCCATTTAATTTCTGGGAAGTGAAAACTGTGGAAATCCATATGGGTATCATGAAACATGATTCACTCAAACTATTCATGCCTTTATCACCAACTAGACTACTTCTTCTTCTTCTCCTTCTTTTTTTTTCTTAAAGACAGAAATCTCCCTTTGTTACCCAGGCTGGAAGGCAGTGGTGCAATCACAGCTCCATGCAGCCTTGAACTCCTAGTCGCAGGTGACCCTCTCACCTCAGCCTCCCAGGGAGCTGGGATTATGGGCATATGCCACCACACCTGGCTTGCCCATACTACTTTGATGAGTCAGTCTAGCACTACAAAAATTCTGCGTGCCCAGGAGAAATAGGCTTATTATCTCAGGTGTGTACCTAGTCCATTTGAAATGCTTTTTCTTCTCAATAACTCATCTGACCACTTATTCATGATTAAATACGTTTTCCTACTTTCATCATTTTGTTTCCTCAAGATTTCTTGTCAATATTTTATTCTTTCACTTGATATGTTTACCTTTATTTATAAATGATTTTCTTAGTAAGTTTTATTTTTATTAAAAGCCAGATGTTATTATAGATGGTAATGGGGACCTATGGAGTCTTCCTGGGTGGCCTAGCACAAGACTACCAGTGCCAAGCCTCCTGGTTCCAGCGATGCCTGAGCAGAGGAAACTGTCCTCAGCTGCCTGTGATACTGCTCACATGTATTTGTCCTCAACAGGCAGTTGCCTGCCTATAGATTTACTTATAATGGGATTTTGTGACTCTCTTGAGCCCTTAACAGCTGGTGCTTATGGTGAAAAAGAGATCAGAGGGAAAAAACACAAATCTAAGAATAATCCCTTATAAGTTTCGAATATTGCAGTCTTATTGGAGTCTTTGTGACAGCAGTTTATCTCAAGGGAGAAAAAATCTGTGCATGAAGCAGGACAATTCAATTCATGAAGGTATCCAAAGATCCACTTTCCAGAAAGTTTATGTGAAATACTGTTCCTTACCTCTCCGGTGACACACTCTTCCTAGAATCTATGTATTCCCATGGAGCACATGCTTCATTCTCTGGAGGCTTCTTACCAGAGCTTCCTGTCCCCATGTCAACACCTACCAAAAAGAACATCAACATTTAAATGTAGTCTTAGCTTTCACTCAGTGTCCCCAAGTTTTCTCTCCCTTAAGAACATTTCCTTCTTTTTCGTATAACTGCTGATGGGAATTCATATATATGTAACAAATGAAGAGACTATTTTTGAGCCTGTGCTATAGGCTCAGAAATATACTAACAATAATTAGTTTTAAATATTATTCAAAAAAATTTATTGTACATTGTATATTGACAAGTGATGGTTGTAAGGGATACAAAGCAGTGTTGTGATTTTTGGATGCAATGTGAAATGATTAAATTAAGCTGGTTAACATATTTACCACTTCAAATATTTAACAGTTTTTGTGATGAGAACATTAGAAATAAGTTTTAACAAAGCAAATATGCTACAGTCCCTGGTGACAAGCAATGCTATTAATAGGAGAAGTTTTGTTAGCTTTCTGGGTATTTCTTTGACTGCAGGCAGTTGAAAATGCTTACACCCTCTCACTTTATTCATGTCTCTAGGGACTAGGCTCTTTCTACTCTTAGTCTGGTGCAATTTCACATGCTCTTCTCTCTTTTACAAATCATGCTTCAAATTCACATGACTTAGACATCAGTTGAAAATCAATTGCTCATGGATCAATAAGATCTCCCTTCTTTTTTATTTTCATGGAAAAGCAAAGGTGTCTTTCACATATTTCATTGCAATTTACAATATAGTGAGCTTCAAACTTTTCTGTAATATCTTGGTTATCATTGCTTCTGTTACAGTCAGAATTAGTCCGTATATCCTGAGCTTTTGTTTATTTTTTATAGAAAAATAACAAGATCTCTCAAATGCATTAGCTCCACATGCAATTCTAGGTTGCTTAAATCTTCCCTTCTGTTTTCTCCAATTTTCTGCAGCATTTCTTTTAAAGCTTAACTTTCTTGGAGGCTTTAATTGGTCCATTTTTAATCCCCTTTGACATCATGCAATTATTGGTTTCCCTTGCAGGAAAAAACATCCTAGACTCTTGTTGTTAAATATAAAGTATTTTATTGTGGAACTTCTGTGAGCACTTCAAATTGACCTTTTGTGTTGTATGTATGGAGTCAGCACTGTACAATACAGCCCCATGCCGTATTGTAATATTTTAAACACATCTCCACTTGCTGCACCAGATGATCGCTTGCTTAACTTATGTTCCTCCAGAATATTCCTGCTATCTTTGTTACAGTGACCTTGAGGCTATATTCACTTCTGGCCAATTAAGCTGTAAATCAGAATTTATCACTAATAGTGGTGCAATTATAGGCTGCCGTGAAATTACTCAGCAAAGAGAGATATCTGTATACATTTAGGATTTGTTTATTTGATAAAGAATAGGTAAAATTAGAGCAACTGCAGCCTGCTATACTCCCTCCCTCACTCAAAAAACACAAAAAGTTTATCTGGTATATTTATACTTCATTCCACTAAAAATATGTACCATATCCTATATTCATTTATGTACATTTAGTAAAACGGACTCAAAAATTAAGTTTCATTAGACATAAAATGTAAACTTATATGTAAAATATTGAACTATATTTAACCATGTAAAATATAAAACTTTGCTAACCAATGGTGTTTAAAATTATTGCACCTTCATTAATTGTATTGACACTGCCAAAAGCACAGGTTTGAATGGCTAATTGCTTTTCATTTGAAGGATGAAACAGACAATCTGTGTTGAATTTGGTCATGAGATGTTCTCATTTACATTTGTAATTTGTGTAAGCCCTAGTCAACACAGGAACCAAATGTCAACTCTCTAAAAGAAGGCCAGAAATGTAAGTGAACACAGGACAACTAAGGGAAGGTGAGCACATTTTCATTTCTTTATATTTCAGAGAACAGAATACAGTTAGGAGCATAAACAAGTTGTAGCAGAGGCTGGAGTATCAAGTACACTATGAGTGAGATGTCTTCTCACATTTCTTTGAAAAAAGAACTCCTGTAAATCTGTGATTTGTTGTAATATTGCTTGATATCATTGCTGCTTTGGCACACACTGTCAATCATTTAAATATATAATTCAAGAACATACATTATGAATATAGTTTTACTCCATGGATTACTTTATTACATGGAAGAACACTCAGTTTTTGCTATGGAGGATATTTGTGTATGTATTTAATATTTTGGATTTTTACAAGAGTACTAAATTTAAACTGAAGCTGAGTGTTGAAAATCACTGATTTAGAGGTTAAATACCAAAAGAGAATCGAATTCTAAAATATTTAAAATTAAAGGGATATTTAAAAGTTTTTGTTATTTATATTAATTATTAATTATGAACTCTTCTACAAGTTAGGTATGTGGAAATTATCAAGTAACTCATATAAGAAACAACGTATTTACTTGAATGATAACACTAAACTCAATGCCTTTGCTATACAAATGATGTTGTCATTGGCATAATACCATAATAGTATCATAACCTAATAATATCAGGTCCATTAGTTAGAAAAATGTACCCAACTATTTCTTCAAGAATTACTTTAAGATAGAAGAGGTTAAAGGTAGGATTTGGTTTTAGTAAATATTAATGTGTATTTTGGGGTCATTTAAAATACAATTGATTGTTTCCTTTCTTGTATTTCTCTTGATCACTTTTAAGTCATGAGATGTACTTAGATTCCTGGTATTCTCTATTTAAAATATACTTATATAAATTGCATTTCAAACCAATTTTTAATTTTCTTTAGATCATCTATGGTTAAGTAAAAATGGTCCCCTCATTAAAAAATCTCTGATTAATCTAGACATAGTATATAAGCTATTTTAGTTTCTCCAAAAATTCTCAAAAATAGGCATGTACTAGGTGTTCTGAGGGATACAACAGTGAATCTAAAAATACATCCTTTAAAAAAGGAAAAGAGACCAATGTACCTATAAATGGAACACAATGTAAAAAGGATCATCATAGATTACACAAATCCTCAAAGGAGGACATCGAGCAGATATGGTTTGCAGTAGTGTGGGGAGGGGATGGACCATAAAGAGGAAGTCTAGAAAATGGTTTCTGAGTTGAACTTTAACAAGGACTTTGAAAAGTAAGATGGCTTGAAAGATTTATACAATGTTTTCATTTTGCAAAATGGAGAATGACTCAGTGAATGACTCAGTGTGGCAAAGAAGGACTATGTGTGGATAGAAAATGTGGCTAAAAAGGTAGACAGAAACTAGAGGTAGAAAGCTACAAATATCAGGAGAAGTAAGAATTGTGGGCTTTACCTTTATATTTGGGAGAAATTCTGAGGATTTTGAAAGGATAATTATAATTGCATTTTTAAACATTTAAATTGACCTAAGTGTTCAGTATTTACTACAACAGGCACAGTTAGGAGTTTGTAAAGACATGTTTTAGGTTCTATGCAGGAAATAGAAAATAGGGGACACATTTGATGGGTGTGATACATAGAGCTAATGTCAGAAAAATGTGAAGTTATGAGAATACATAAAATACTAAGGAGGAAGATAGTAGTCCCAAGGCAATAATCTTAAAAAAACTTTTAGGAGAAGTAAAAAAAATGTCTAGGAAGAGAAGTTTTATTAATGTTGTGTGGGCAAGTTCATATCCTGTATCTTCATAAAGCCATTTTAAGTACTAGCATTAATAGAGTTTTCATTTTTTGGAAAGGCAAGTAAGAGTAATAGAAGTTTGCTAAGCTAAGAAATAGCTAAAATTTCAAATCCATGATCAGATATGGGATCTCATACAAGTTACTGAAATTCTATCAGCTTCTATAAACTCATAGAATTATCCACCTTTGGGCACAGGGCATGATGGCTCACACCTGTAATTCCAACACTTCTGGGGGCCACGCTGGGAGGATCACTTGAGCTCAGGGATTCAAGAGCGGTCTGGGTAATATAGTGAGACCTCATGTCTACAAAAAAATTTAAAAATTAGCGAGGCATGATGGTATGTGGCTATAGTCACAGCTACTCAGGAGGCTGAGATGAAAGGATTGCTTAAGGCCAGGAGGGAGGCAGAGGTTGCAGTGAGCCAAGATTGCACCACTGCTCTACAGTCTAGGCTACAGAGTAAGGCCTTGCCTAAAAATAAATAAATTGAAATAACTTGGCCTTTACAATGTGGTGTATCTACTAACTTAAATACTTTTGTGTGATAAAGTTACGTTTAGCCCCACATTTAGCCTGGCATCTGTAAGAGAAAACCTTCATGCATGTCAAGAATATAATCCAGTTCTTCCCAAGTAATGGAGCTACAAAGCTGAAAAACACAACCTATAACTCTTCCAAAATACAGGATTAGTTTGTTCACTTATTTATTCATCCAATTAAACAGTATTAATAGAGAATATCTTATATGTTGGATACTATGTTAGGAGAAGCACAACAAGCAAAACTAAAAAGGTTTCTTTCCTCAAAAACTATAGATCTTAGTTATGGGGGAAAAAAAGACATAAGCAAATTAAAATTTTAAAAAGCTACTTTGAAAATAAAGAGTGAGAAATTCAGAAGGGTCGTGGTGGTCATGAGCAAGAGAATAGCAAGCAACAGTGCGGCCAGGGTAATTCCTCAGCTAGGAAAAATGAGCGAGAGTCCACCATGCTCGGGACAACTTTCCGAAAAGATCATTTATGCTCCGTCACTCACATCTCAGCCTTCTCAGTGCATGATATATCCCAAACCATGTCCTTCTAACAATGCTAATCATAATCGAGCAATTTACTCTCTCTTTGCCTTAAATTTCTTATTTTTAAATTAGTCTAACATTAATACCTGACTCTTAAAATTTTTGTGAGCATTAAATAAATAAGCTAATGTTAGTAAAGTGTATGATGTGTAATGAATTCATGTTACTTACTAATAATGGCTTTGAAGTCTATATGTGATTTCTTTTTATATATATATGCATACCATATTATGCAAATTTGCACTTATCTATGCATATGTATATACAGGTACATATAGTTAGAACAGGTACAATGTTGTCTTTATTTTAATATCATTCTTGTTTGTTTTCTAGTGAATTTTATTCAGCATTTTCAAAGTGGTAGTGTTAAAACTAATATTAGAATTTTCATTCCATACAGAACATACCTATGAGTAAGAAAAAGCACTCAGAAGTTTCAGTGACTTAATGAAATACAGTTGATTTCTTACACATGCAAAGTCTGAAGCAGTCAGACATTCTCCTCCCATATTGGTGGCTAAGCCATCAGAAACTGGAAACTTGAAAAATACACCAACAGGTAAAGAGAAGTCTAGGAAACAGTAGAAAGTGTAAAGAATAGATCCAAAAGGGACCCATCTCATTTCTATCCACATACCTTGGCCAGAACTCAGTCATGCAACCCAAACTAACTTCAAGGGAAATTGGTAATACAGGCTTACAGATACACCATGTGCCCAGGAAAGGGAAATGTTTAGTGTGTTGTACATATATTGTAATATTTAGGGTTGTAGTAGTGTAAAAAATACATTTCTAACATTTGCATCAACAGACAAAATGGTAAGTCATGAATCTGATATATTTGAATTTACTTCTATCTTTTAAGATTTTAGACAAAAATATTTTATTTATTGGCACACATTTCCTTTTCTTTTTCATCCCAATTTGTCTCTATTTCTAATTATCGTGCAGAAGAATTAAGAAAGCATACCTACATGTACATTATAAACTGTAATAACTATAATGCAATAGAAAACCATATAATTGGAGTCATTCAATATATAATATTTATCAAATATATTTATGTACAAGTACACACACACATACACACAGACACACATTGTCATATAGAAACTCTTAAACTGCTATCTGGCTTTTTTATTTAACTTATCTTGAATATTTTTATAAATCTCCAACAAGACAGTAAAATCCTTTAAGGTATTTGGCATTATAAGAGACTGAGAATGCTAAACACACAGTCAACTCTCAATAAATATTTGTTGAGTGAGTAAACAGGGTCAGTTGGTGGAGGAGATTTCATGCCTGGCTGAGGAATTTGAATTTATCCCACAAGGACAACCGTAGAAAGTTTTTTTGCAGAGAAGTAGCATGATGAAAATAGTAATTTAGAAATGTTACTCTGTCATTGGGTACAGGAATAATAAGAGGGAAAGGCTGGAGAGGAAAACTAATCAAGAAGCTACTGCAGTAATTCCATATGTGAGCCTGAGTTTGAATAGTGGCAGATGAAAGGGAAATAAGGAACAAATACAAGAGATATTTTAAAGAAAAATTGGTGAATTATTAAATGGCAAATTAGTAAACATACAGGGAAAGGGAGGCAAAAATCAAAGATTACTTGAAGGTACTGAATTTAGCAGCTAAGAAAAAGGAGACACACTGTTGATGGAGAAAGGCCACTGAAATGAACTGAATTGCAGGGACCACCAGCATGTACATGCTGATCTCAGAGACAGCAGTGTTACCACTCACCAGTAATTCTTCTAAAGACATGTGAAAGAATGTATATACATTAGTTCTTTTGAGTTAAATTTGTTTTATTCTAAACAACTTCATTTAAAGAATATTAAACATTATTTTGGGAGATTGGAATACTATGTTTTATTTATTTAGGTTCTAAGGTTGCAAAACGCTATTAATACAATGCTAACAGCCTTATTCAAGAAATTAATAATCATTTTCATTTCTAAATAATCTGTAATTAAATTAGAAGAGAAATATTTCCAGTGACCTAAAGTGAAATGGGAAAAGTTTCCTTGTCTCTCTTGCATGTGATGGGGGTGTGACTCACTTCTTCAGTGTCCCCCTCCTCAGACCTCTAGGGTAGCAAACAGATAGGCAGGCTGTGGGGCTCTGACCCCACGGCAGTGTCTCAGGGTGAATGTTTACTGGGGTTTCCTCCTGAAGCCCCAGCGGGCGAGTGTTACAGGGCGCTCTTTTAGCTTAGCCATCCATAGAGAGCTTGTGTTAGTCAGCTCAATCAGGCTCCTACCTTATCATATGGACAGAGGGCTTTCTGTATCCCAGGGTTCTTGCATTGGTGTAGCAGAAGAATCAAGATCACAAGTGCACTTGGAGAATGAGTGCAAAGTTTTATTACGTGGAAGTAGCTTTTAGCACACGGGGGATCCAGAGGGGAGATGTTTTTTCCCCTGGAGTCGGGCTGCCAGGGGCCAGGTTCCATCTAACTGCCCCAGTCAAACTCCATGTTGGTCTGCCAGTCAGTGGCCTGCTGGCCTGCCAGCATTTGTTGGTGTTCTTTTCGGCTGGTGTGCTCCCCTCAACATCCTGTCAAAATTCAGCTGCTTGTGTCTTCTTCTGCCAATATGTTACTCTTAATGCTCGTCCGCATGTGTGTTCCTCCACTGATGTGCTGCTCTCAACATCCAGCCACCTGTGTGTCTGCCTGTTAGAGTGTCATGGGGTTTTATTGGCACAGGATGAGGGCATGGCAGGCAGGGTGGTCATAGGAAATGCAACATTTGGGCAGAGAAACAAAAACACCTGTCCTCATCTAGGTCCATAGGCACAGCAGGGGGGCTGTGGAGCCCTAGCCAGGGACCACGCCCTCCTCTACTGAGCACTTCCCTTCCCCACATCCGTATCATGTAAAGCAACCGCACTCTTCCTAGCACGTCTCTTCTGTATCATTTCCTCCCTCTGAAGAGGGACATCTAACTGTCATTAGAATATGGATGATGACCAGTCTCAGCTGCTTCCTGCTGACAAGGACTGCTGTTTTGGAGAAAATGGCAGATTCCTCCCAGAGGTCTATCTAAAGGTTCCTAGCAAAGGGGAGCCATCATCTGAGGCTCTGGTTGCCTGACCATTTGGAATTTAATGCCTTCTAGAAGTGAGAGAAAAAAGAAATTTTGTAAGGGTAAGTGTGCATTGATTAAACATGTGTATTATACAAGGACAGAATTTAGTGCCAAAGATCACAGAGTAAGAAGTGAAATATACTAACAACACATTGTACCCCAAACAGTTTCACCCTGGTGAAAAAAATTAAATGTTGTATGGGAGCAGTTAAACTTTTAGAAGAGAGATAACTACTCTGGCCATATCTTTAGTAGTTGATAGGTGCACCCCAGGAATTGTGGGATTTGTGGGCTTGCATGGTGGTTATTAAAGCTTTTGTCTCTTTCCTTTATCTCCTCTCTCTTTCCTGGGCCTCCCAGTCTCAATTATAAAAGACTGAGGTGGCCACTTTCAGGTGATCCTTTAATGTACTATCTAGTCCAAGAGCCTGTTTTTGCAACTTCCTCCCAATGTCAGGAGCTGCCTGAGTAATAAATTTATTTTTTAGGATTAGTTGACCCTCGACTGAATCAGGAGATAAAGAGATGTGCTTTACCAAGGTCTCTCAGCCTCTCCACGAAGGTAGTGGGATTTTCATCAAATTCTAGGTCAATCATGGACAACCTGTAGAATTGAGAGGCTTGGTCTTAGTTCTAGGTAAGTTCTCCATTATGCACACCTGAAAATGTCTCCTTTTCCAGTCTTCCATCTCATCACTGGGATCCCATTTAGGGTCATTCGCTGGTACTGCTTCTCCTCCAGTTGGAGATTTGCCCCCTTCCCTCCCTGACGCTGTATGTGATGCAAAGCTCATCCCCAAATCTCTCTGTAGCTTACAGAGCACCCTGTTTCTCAGTGTCCATCAGTGATTCAAAAATAAAGTAACATCTCTCCAGGAGAGTTCAAATATTTGGGTGAAATTCTAGAAAGCCTCTATATATCAGGGTCATCTGAAAACTTGCCAAGATCCTCCAGAATTTGAAGTCCTGTAGAGAAAAGGGGAACTGGACCTTCCTGGGCCCAAATTCACTAGGCATCTGTTGGAGGGGCAGGAGTGAGACTAGGGCTTGTTTCAGACAAAGATTTCTAGGAGGGAGCAAGTGAGAGGCTGAAGCTGGATAGGGAGGTCAGCGTGGACCCAGAGGAGCAGGGCTAGAGGGAGCTGGCTTCTCTGCTCAGGGTTCCTCTGAGACTCTTATTTTTAATTCCCTGGGCTTCCTTCTTGCTGCCTTCCCTGAAATGGGAAACAAGAGGACTGGATCAAAGCAGGGGCCTCAGACTATCTGTCCTCACATCTACAGAAAAGTTCCAGTTGCCGGATGGTATCAAAATGAATGGTCCTTTCCTGAGGCCAAGCAAGTGCCTCCTCTAAATCATAATTTGGCCAAACCTTTTGCAGGCAGCTATGAGACATTTTTCCTCCAGATTCTGAAAGTCGAAGCAGTCCCAGTGGTTCAGGATACGCTCCAGAGGAGTATAAGCTGGGGGTGGTGAAGAGAACTGGTTGCCCATTCTGAAAGACAAAGAATAGAGGTATCCCTTGTTCTCCTCCTTCTTTCAGTGAAAACTCAAGGTGTGATGGAGAGTTTAGAAAGCAAGCGTCTCCTTTCACTTTCCACCTCTTGTCCCTGAGCCCCGGTGACCTTGACTGGTGCTAGTCATGGGTACTGATGTGGTATGTACCCATGAAGCAGGGAAATTCTGGAGAATAGGAATTAACCACCCTCACCTTTGCCTCCAATTCTCCCTGCTGTTGGCAAACTGAGTTCCCTGGGCCTGTTTATGCCATGAAGCATGGCCTCCTTCTGTGGGGTGGGGTTCGGTCCGCAGGAATTGGTCCTGCCCATTTACATTGTACCTGGCTTTGGATTCCTCAGACCTGGTTTTTCTTTCTAGGTCCTCACCCTGAAGCTTGGAATTGAGTTTCTGATTGAAAAGATATTTTAGAGTCTGTTTGTATCTGTTTAGAGTGTGTCAAATGTGCCCTAACGAATTTGCATTTCCCAACCAGCAGGAGTTGTTTCTCCATTAACTTTCCTATCAAAAGCAAAGTGCGGGGGTGGATGGGCTCTAACTTAGAAAAGGAAAAAAAGAGAAAAACAGTTAAAGGGGCAAAAGGGGGGATGCTTGGGGAAGAACTCCTTGCTTAGTGTAAGTGGGCCCCTCTAATACTTACAACTTTCCCAACCATCCAGCAGCAAAAGTACTGCTAAGAGGTGCATTTATAACTGTTTATGTGCACATTAAAAAAGAAAAATGACCAATGAAGAATCTAAATTTTACTTCAAGAAAATAGAAAAATAAAAACCAAGAACAAACCAAACCTAAAGCTAGCAGAAAGATGAACTAATAAAGATTAGAACAGAGATAAAGAGAATAGAATCTGCAGAAAAAGATCAAAAAAAACTTTTAACACGTTTTTTTAAAAGATCAAAAAGAAAATAGACAAACTCTTAGCTATATTAAGAAAAACAGAGACTCAAATAAATCAGAAATGAAAAAGAGAGCATTACAAATAATGCCACTGAAATAAAAACAAGGATTATCAGAGAATTGTATAAAAAATTATATGCCAACAAATTGGATAAACTAGAAGGAATGTATAAATTTCTAGGAACACAAAACCTACAAAAACAAAATCATGTAGAAAACCTGAACAGACCAACAGCAAGTGATATGGTTTGGATCTGTGTTCCTATTCAAATCTCACTCTGAACTGTAATCCCCAAATGTTAAAAGTAGGGCCTGGTGGGAGGTGATTAGATCATGGAAGTCTATTTCCCCCTTGCGCTGCTCTTGTGATAGTGAGTGGGCACTCCTGAGATTGAGCTGTTTAAAAGTGTGTGACACTTCCCCATTTCTCCCTTCTTCCTGCTCTGGCCATGTAACACATGCATGCTTCTTCTTTGCCTTCCACCATGATTGAAAGTTTTCTGAGGCTTCCCCAGAAGCCACCATGATGCTTCCTGTGTAGTCTGTGGAACTGTGAGCCAATTTAACCTTGTTCATATATATATATATATATATATATATATATATATATATATATACACACACACACACACATACACACACACATACACACACACACACACAGAGTGGATAATTTATATATATCGGGTATACACACACACACACACGAGTGGATAATTTATATATATCAAGTATATATATATATATATATTGGGTATAGAAAGGTATAGAAGGCTGGGGCCTCAGACTATCTGTCCTCATGAGGGAATGTATTCTCTCTTTGGGTCCATGAGGGGGTGTAGTTTTAAGGGCAAGAATTTCCCAGTGCTATGCCTCCCTCCCATCTCTCCATCCGGGAGATTCAATGGTTTATGTTTGAATTTTGCGGGCTTGGGAAGAAACTAAAAGTCAGTCACTCCAGCGGAAGTTCTAAGGAACTCCTTTCAATGGCCCAGGGTCTTGGCAAAGGTGGGGGTTCCTCCCAGGATAAAAGTCCATGTCCACACACCTGGCCAGATTTCCCCTCTGGAATCCCCTTCCACACGCTTCATGGAAGCCTTTCTCTTCTCCTTTCCTTCTCTTTTCTCTACCTAAATAAAATCACCTTTCTGCAACACTTCCTGGGTCCGATATTTACTTTTACGAGCATATGGTCCACCTGCAGTGGCCCCACTGCTTATTCTTTAAGAGGTTGGAGGCCAAGAACCCACAGGAGCTGTGCCTCGCCCGCACTCAAGAAAAAAACCCGGTTACACTCATATATATATATATATATACACACACACACATACATATATCACTGGAAGAATGGACAGCAAGTAAGGAGACTGAATCAGTAATGAAAAAGTTTCCAAGAAAGGAAAGCCCAGTATCAAATGGCATCACTGGAGAATTCCATATATAATTTGAAGAGAAATTAACACTAGTATTCCTAAAACCATTTCAAAAATTTAAACGGATTGAATCCAAGCTCACCCTATAAGGCCAGGATTACTCTAATACCAAAACCAAGCGAAGACAATACAAGAAAAGAAAACGACAGAACAATATCCCTGAAAAATATTGACCAAAAAAAATTCTCAATAAGATGCTAGCAAATTGAATTCAACAGCACATTAGAAGGATTATATGCTGTGACCAAGTGGAATTTATTCCTGGCATACAAGGATGATTCAACATATGAAAATCAGTGTAATACATCTCATTAACAGAAGTGTTATTGGCATCTTGGGTTCTTGTACTCTCCCAGGACAGAATTCAAGAAAGACCACCAGACACAGCTGCAAAGAGAAAGACAAAGATGTATTTGGCTTATGCACAAAGAAGTCAGCACTCCAAAAGGAAAAGGATAGCTGCCCCCTGAGGATAGTATGTGGATTTGTTTTATAGCGCCTTCCAACAGGGAAACGTTTAGTCAGGACATGTATAGGAGGGGTCTCTCTAGCCCTTGCACAGTGGCTTTACCAGCTTCTTCATACATTGTGTGTAACATTAAGATTTTAAATCTTCACCCCAGTTTGTAAAATGAGGAAGGGGGTGACTGTAAGTTGAAAGTCAAATCAAACTGCACTTGTAGGGCCCCAGAAAAGTCCCTAGCTGCCTAAAGCAGAAACTTGTGGTTAATAATTTGAGTCTTTTGTTGTTGATTGGCTGGAAAGTCAGGTAAGCTACAGCTGTAATAAGAGGCTTTTGTTCTTTTTCTCTAAACTACATCAAAACAAGAAACCAGCCAGCCTGTCTCAGAAGGAAGGACAAGAACTATATGATCTTCTAATTTGATGGAGAAAAACTATTTGGCAAAATTTAACATCTTTTCATCTGAAAAACATTCAACAAACTAAGAACTGAAGGAAATTATCTCAATATATTAAAGACCATTTATGACACGCCCACAGGTAACATCAGACTCAACAGTGAAAACTTGAAAAGTTTACCTCTGAAATCAAGAACAAGGAAAGAATAATCACAGTTGCCATTTTTATTCAACCTAGTACCAGAAGTAATAGAGCTATTAAGCAAGAAAAAGAAATAAAAGGAAGCCAAATCAGAAAGAAGTATAAATATTTCTGTCCATAGATTACATGATTTTATATGTAAAAAAAACTAAAGATTTCACATACACACAGACAAACCTGTTAGAATAAACAGGTTCAGCAAAATTGCAGTATATAAAACCACAAATATCAGTTTTATTTCTGTATACTAATGCTGAGCAATTCAAAAAGAAAATTCTATTTCATGTATAATAACATCAAAAAAAGTTAAACACTTGGGAATAAATTGAAACAGAGGAGTCAAAAGACTTGAACATTTGTTTTCTAGTCAAAACATTGTTGAAAGAAAATTCCATGTTTGTTTATTGGAATTTAACATGGTATTAAGATGTTCATACTACCCAAAGTGATCTCTGTATTCAAAGCAATTTCTATCAAAATCTCAACAGCCTTTTTTTGAAGAATTAGAAAAACAATCACTCTAAAATTACTAAGGAATCTCAAGGGACCCCTAATAACCAAATAATTTTGAAGAAAAAAAAAAAGAACTAAAGTAGAGGACTCACATTCCTTGATTTAAAAAAATGTTACAAAATCACAACAATGTGGTATTGGCATAAAGACAGTCAAGAAGACTAATGGAATAGAATAGAGAGCACAGAAATAAACCCTCATGTAAATGGTTATATGATCTTCAACAAGGATGCCAAGGCCACTCAATGGGAAATGTACATCCTCTTTAACAAATGGTGCCAAGAAAACTGGATATTGACATTAAAATAATGTAGTTATTTTTGTGATGGTTAACTTTTCATGTCAACTTGACTGGGTCACAAGGTGCCCAAATTAAACATTATTCCTGGGGGTGTCCATGGGGGTGTTTCTGGATGAGATTAACATTTGCTTTGGTAGACACAGTAAAATAGATTGTTCTTCACAGGGTGGGTTGGCATCATTTGATCCTTGAAGTCCTGAACTGGATGAAAAGCAGAGGAAAGAAAGATTCATCTCCTACCTCCCTGCTTACTTGAGCTAGAATATTGTTCTTGCCCTGCCCTTGGGCTAAAGTTTACACCACCAGCTACCCTGGGTCTCCAGTCTGCAGATGGCAAGATGGTGGAGCTGCTCATCTTCCACAATCATGTAAGCCAATTCTTCATAATTAACCTCCTTACAACATATACAAAATTAACTCAAGATAGAGTAGCGACCTAAATATAAGATCTAATACTATAAAACTATAAAAAATAAAACATAGAGAAATAGCTTCATTGTACTGGACTTGGCAATAGTTTGTTAGATATGGCACCAAAAGCACAGGCAATAAAAACAGACACACTGGATACTGCAACTTAAAAACTTTTATGAATCAAAGAATACAACCAGGAGTTAAAAACAACCTATGGAATGGGAGAAAATACTTGCAAATTATGTATCTGATGAGTTAGTATCTAGAATACATAAAGAATTCTTACAACTCAACAATAAAAACTAATTAGATAACCTGAGTAAAAAATGGCAATGGACTTGAATAAACATTTCTCCAAAGAAGATATATACATGGCCACCAAGTATAAAAAGATGCTCAATGCCAGTATCATTAGAATATTATAAATCATACCTCACACCCATTTATAATTAGAATATTATAAATCACCACCTCACACCCATTAGAATGACTACTAAAAAAGAAAACAAAATGATAATTTTTGTTGAGATTATGAATAAATCAGAGCCCTTGTGCACTGTTGGTGTGATGGTAAAAACAGTGCCACTGCTATGGAAAATGGTATGGAGATTCGTTTACAAATTAAGAATAAAATGACCATATAATCCAGCAATCTCACTTATGAGTTTATATATAAAAGAACTGAAATGAGAATCTTGAAAATATATTTGCACACACGTTAATATTAGCACCATTCATAATAGCCATGAAGTAGAAGCAACCCAAATGTCCACGGATAGATGAATGGTTAAGGAAAATATGGTATGTACATAAAGTAAAATATTATTCAGCCTTAAAAGAGGAAGGAAATCTTGTCTATACAACATGGGTAGAAACAGGTATCGGAATGATGGTTAGAAAAGGCTGAAGGTAAGAAAAAACGGAAAGTTATTTAACAAGATTCAGATTTGCAAGATGAAAAAGTTCTGGAGATAGATGTCACAACAACCTGAGCATACTCATCGCTGTTAAATTGCACATTGGTGAAGATGATAAATTTAGGTTAGGATTTTTCACAGTGAAACGTAAATATAAAAAGGTGAGCACTTCTGCATCTGATGCCAATTAAATAGAGATTTGAGTGGTAAATCAGTGATTCAGAAATACATCTAAGTTCAAAAATAATCATTTTTATACAGTTCCAATCTACATAGCTAAATGTTCATTTTCTCAAAATCTTTTTTTCAAACAGGTGAGGCCAAAATACTCTTACATTAAAGGAAAGTTCACATATATGACAGAACAAAAATATTTTTATATCATTTAACTTTTAATAGACTTCTGGCAATATTGAGAAAGTTGCTGGTTGTCATACATCTAAAATTTTATAAACATAGCATTAAAAGTTACTAGATATAAGGAGTAGAAACTCTGGGAAGTAAAGAAAGAGGAAGACAAAGAGGAAAGAGACAGGAGGAAAAGACCCTTTCCTCGGCCAGCCTTTTCACTGGTAAAATGTACAGTTTAATCATTAAAGCAAAGAATCCAACCAAGGAGTCATGTGAAGTCCTGTCCCTCTCTCAGTGTTACTATATTTCAGTGTTCTCAATATTACCTGCAAGGGATTGGCTGAAATGCAGCCTACTGGGTTATTTTCAGTTGTATTATATCAAATTCACTGAGAGGAAGGTGAGAAATCTGGTTTGCTACAAACTCCCAAGATAATTTTTATACATACGAATAGTTGGGAATTATTGTTGATTCTCTTAGTTTAGGCTCATCTTCTTCTTCTGTAATTTCTAAATATCTTGAAAATATTTATGTGTGTTGTATTTTTTCTTGTGGCTGTTGTAACTAGCTACCATAAACTTTGTGGCTTAAAGCAATGCAGATTTTTGTCTCAATAGTTCCAGAAATCTGTAATTGGTTACACTGTTGCCAGAATTTATTTCTTTGCCTTTTTCAGTTTCTAGATCTGCAATTCTTTTTTAAAACAAAGTTTCACTCTGTCACCCAGGCTGGAGTGCAGAGGTGTGATCTCGGCTCACTGCAACCTCCACCTCCCGGGTTCAAGCAATTCTCCTGTCTCAACCTCCTGAGTAGCTGGGATCACAGGCATGTGCCACCATGCCCGGCTAATTTTTGCACTTTTAGCAGAGATGGGGTTTCACCATGTTGGCCAGGCTAGTCTCAAGCTCCTGACTTCAGGTGATCCACCCGCCTTGGCCTGGCAAAGTGCTAGGATTACAGGCATGAACCACTGCTCCTGGCCTAGATCTGCATTTTTTAATTCATATTACTTTCCTCCATCTTCAAAGCCAACAGAAGAGCATTTCAAATCTTTCTCTCTGCTAAGGTCACCACATCACCTTCTCTCTGCTGTTAATAGAATGTGCTTCTGCCTCTTTCTTATAAGTACAAATGCAGCTGCATTTCAGGACCAGCAGAAATTAGGAGCTGGAAACTTTTGGGTACCATTATTCAGCCGTCTACAGATGTGTTTACGCACACACACACACACACACACACACACACACACACACACACACACATATACATAGCAAAAGAAACGATAGATGATTTTGCAGTCATTCAAAATGCATGTATTATAATCTTCCATATGAATTTTAAGGTATGTATAGTGCCTTGAAAAATATACTTTGCTTTGGGACAGGAGAGCTTTTTAAAATTTCCAGTTTACTACAAGAACAAATGAAGATAATACTGGTGGGTTGGAGGAGGTCCCCAAAAGCCGGTGGGACCTCGACTCCAGCTGGTGTCCAGGCTCTTGACTTGATCACAAGAAGGAATTTAAGAATGAGTCAGAAAATAGTAGAAATACAAAGATTTATTGCACAGGAAAAGGTACACACTCAAGAAAAGAGAATGCAGGCGTACTCAAGAGAGAGTTTTGCTGGGATTTCTATCTTTATGACTTTCTTTAACCAAGGGGTAGAATATTCATGAAAATTCCTGGAAAAAGGTAGAGATTTCTAGGAACTGTGGTGTCACCCATGTTTACACCAAATATAGATTTTCCTAGAATGCTCATGGCACTAGTAGGTTGCTGATTTTGTATATTAATGAGTGTCTAATGAGGTCCTAGTTGAAACCTAAGTCAAATCCAGTGCTACGTTGGGTCCAGTTGGTCTTAGCCAGCTTGATCCATGCCCTGTTTTTCAGGGTCTTATCAACCGGTAGCCTCAAGTCATGTGAAACTGCTGCCTGGAATTTTTTTTTTATTCACCTGTGACCACCCAGTATTATTTCTGTCTCAAAATATTTAGGGATGACAAAATTTCCCTTGTCTCAAGGTTTTTTAAGTTTTAATTTATCCTCTGAGACTCTGCATGCTAGGTGTTCTAAAAAGAGCAACAAATATAAAATTAATGCCTGACGTCAATAGTTGTCAGAGCGTGTGGACAATTAATGAGTCTATCATAGGTCAACACCTATTTGGTCATCTATCCACTTCTCCTCATAAGTTCATCATTCTTTACGTTAAATTACACTCAGAAAAATAAATTGCAGTCGTTGTCTATCAGCAGCCCTTGGTTACATTTAACTTGACAGGTGGAAATAACAGGGCTATTTTTAAAAGTTGTCTGGGTTTTGCAGTTACCTAATGGAGGTAATTTACTTTTTAACTGATTCCAGTAAAATGATTATGAAAATATATCACAACTTCTCTTCTATAAAGTTTTGAGACACATTTGAGCCCTTACAGTGTTGTTAATTTTGAGTGTTTAAACGATTACAGGGAAGTCCACTTCGAGGGCACAGCAAAAAGGAATCATAGACTTTGGACTAATTAATTACTATTCTTACAATGTCCTGCTGGATTTCTGTTGTCAGCAAATATCCAACGCATTGCTATTGCACTTCTTTCTTCAGGAGGCAGCTGCTTCTTGATGAACTTCCTTGGAGTTTTGCTGCAACACAGCACTCTATTCTAGGACTCAGCTGTCTCCACTGAAAACGTTTGCTTTTGCAATGTGGCTCCCTGATGGGTCTCCCTGTGTTTCATTTCTACTTCGTATGACATCTACTGCAAATAGCTGCTTATACTCTATTTTATGGTGTCATGCTTTCTCTTTGGTGTATTAACGGCTTGAAAGCCTTCTATTAGCTGTTTTCTACTTTAATTAGTTGCCTGCCACTCTTGTTTCTTGGACTTATGCAATCTCCAATAGATAGTGAAGTAAATTATCTGGCACTTTTCTCTATGCCAATTTGTTTTAAAATGTATCTTAACAGTTTTTAGAGGCATATATTATCATTAAGATAACATCTAAAGACTATAAAACATATAAAGACTATTCGTTCATGACCACATAAAATATAAATATATAAACAAATATATCTTTTAAAACTGAGGGAGAATAAACTAGTTCAATGCCAAAAAGAAACTGAGTCATAATTAAACAAGGTAAATGATAGGTAAGGATGACTTTTAATAAATATGTAAAATATAATTTTGGAATTTCTTATTTATGCAATTGAAATAGTAACACCCATCTCACATGTAATATTTACAAAGTAGCATTTTGTCTTAAAATAGCAGGTATCAATAAAAATTAATTATATCATGTCATACTATATCATATAGATATGTATGGTTATTAATTTAATTCAACATAAATCTTTTTTGTGACTGCTAGTTATCAGATCTCTGCCTACTATATGACTGTACGATGATCATGTATCATATAATTTTAATTAACTCATTGCCTAAGAGATGAACCACAAATTTCAATTACACACACAGAACATGTTTTAGAGGAAGAAATTGAAAGGATCATTCTATGTACTTTACATGCAGGAACGCATGTTTCTACAATAAATTAATTCCACCTCCTAACTTTCACTATTGATGATGTTTTAAAAGATTGTTTTTC
>PVKP010029606.1:0-28792 GCA_004027715.1 Plecturocebus donacophilus
GATTCCCTACATTTGCCAATTTTATTATATTCTGCAAATTCCTCCCATAAAACTCCACATCCGACCTCAACCTAAGTCCAGTTTATGTTACTTAGTAGCTATAACTTAATCACAACATTAGCTCAGGATATTGAACACAGTGTGCATTAATGTCTTCTAAATAAAGGGATTTCGTTGCTTTTTGTGTGGTGTGTGTATGTGATCTACACTAGAGAAATTTCATTTCTAGAGTAACCATTTACAAAGGCCTTTCTCCTCCTATTGGTGCCCTCGAAGATTACTCTTTTGTTATTGATTCCTACTCCTGGGCTGCACCTGTCTGTGGGCACCCCTTCTTTCTACAGATGCCATATGTCTTCAGAAACAGTCTTTCAAGGGCTAGCTCTGAAATAGCTCACTCCTTGCTTCTCTGAAGGATTGATGAAGGCAAAATAAAATATAAACTTTTTAATCATAGGGACCCTAGTCGCTCTGTAGAAATGAGTTATGAAGACCGATGCTTGCAATTGCACTTTTGCCCTTGTGTCTGCACTGCAGAGTGTGGAAGTCACCACTTCATGGAGAAAGAAACTATTTATTAGCTGCCTGAAGCGGATCGGACACTATGATAGGCACTTTAAATGATCTGGATTTTCTCACTTAATCATTACAGCCAGTTTGCAAACAGGCTTTCCTATCTCTGTTATTTGGATGGTATAGAGTTGTTACTTGGATTTCTGGGCAGTGTTGAGAGCCCTGTTACTGAGAATCTACTATAGAGTCTGCAAACTCTAATGATAAAAATGCTAAACTTACTGAGAAAAAATGAAAACAATGCGATGAGCAACAGCAAATCAGCATGGTGAAACCTAGAAGAGACTTGTACACTAACTGTTGGAGGAGCATGTAGGACAGAGTAAATAACTGCTCAGAAGAGCTGAGAGGCTTCCAGAGGAGGGACTGTGTAAACAGAGACTGTGTAAACAGAGGCTGTGTGAGTGCTCTGCCATGGCCAGTGACCGTGGAGGCCACCTTTTACTCTAGATGAAGACAAGTGGCATGAACACACAGAATGCCCCATCCCAGCACTGAGCTGCTGGGCTGAGGAATCAACCAGCCAAACTCACGTTGCCCATGTTTAAGCTCTGCAAGGAAATGACTTCCCCAGTTGTATTATGACTTCCCCAAGTTGTAGTTGTATTGGCAGCTCCGGCTGCCAAACAAACGACCACAGACTGAGTGGCTGAAACAACAGGCATTCGTTATCTCACAGTTATTTTCTAAACCTCGAAACTGAGGTTTAGAGATGTTATCTGATTTGCCCAAACCCTCAGCAGGTTCACCATGAAACTCCCATCCAGGCACAATGCTTATATATATCCTCTTTCTTGTGGCTGTACATCTGCCATTGCAGTCCCTTTGGGTCCTTTTTTAATAATTTTTATTTTTTGAAAGGACTTTTCCAAGGCCCAATAAGCTAGTGCTTAGTATAATGTAAAGAATATACATAAATCACTGAATTACCTAGTTGGCTTCCTGAGAAATTTAGCAATTTCACGACTGAATGATGACCTGGAGAGTTTGTTACAACACAGATTATTGGGCTTCACCCCCAAATCTTCTGACTTAGGAGGTCGAGGATGGGGCCTGAGAACTTGCATTTCTAATGAGAGCTCAGGAGATGCTGCTAGTCCATGCATCACACCTGGAGATACTGCTTTGGTGTGATGGAAAAAGGAGAATTCTATTTACAATCATAACTTACAGGCTATTCTCTCTCTCAGTGGCTTTCTAGCTGTGTACTGGTGTTATGGACTGCACTGTGTTCTCTGTTTGTCTTAACCCTCAGTACCTCAGCATGCGACTATAGTTAGGGCTTTAAGAAAGGTAATGAAGTCTAAGTGACATCAAATGGGTGGATGTCCATTTGAAGATGTCCTCTTCCATAAGAAGAGGAAATTTGGATGTAAAAAGAGACACCAGGGATGCACACATGTAGAGAAAAGACCATGCAAGGCAGAAGACCGCTGTCTGCAAACCAAGGAGAGAGGTCTCAGAAGAAACCAGCCCTGCCCACATCTTGCTCTTGATGTTGACAACTGTGAGATAATGGTTGTCTGTTGTTTCAGCCACTCAGTCTGTGGTAGTTTGTTTGGCAGCCTGAGCTGACTAATACAACTAGGGAAGCCATTTCCTTGCTGAGCTTACACATGGGCAATGTGAGAGTTTGGCTGGCTGATTCCTCAGCCCAGCCACTTAGTGGTGGGATGGAGCACTCTGTGTATTCATGCCACTTGACTTGATCTAGAGTAGAAGCTACTTCCCACAGGCACTGGCCATGGCACAGTACTCACACAGCCTCTATTTACACAGTCCCTCCTCTGGAAGCCTCTCAGCTCTTCTGAGCAGTTATTTACTCTGTCCTACATATTCCTCCAATATTTAGCATGTGCTTCTCTCATGGGTTTCACCATGCTGATTTGTTGTTACTCATTGCATGGTTTTGATTTTTTTCTAGTAGATTTAGCATTTTTATCATTTAGAGTTTGCAGGGTCTATAGTAGATTCTCAGTCACAGACCTCAACATTGCCCAGAAATCTAACCCTGATTCCCTGGGCAACTCTCTCTTCTTGTGCCAAGTTGATTTCAAAGGTCCCCTCTCCTCATGCCTCTGGCTCCTCCTTCTCCCACTCCCATTGGAGGAGAGGGTTCTTGCCTTGGAGAGAAAGTAAGAGTGAATAAATCCCTACATCCACCTCCTATCTCTCCCACCTGTGTCCCCTTTCCTTCCTGTTGCAGGAGAGAGGAGAGCCCTCTTCCCAGGTGAGGCTTATTGCTCTGCCAAGATGAATCCTTTCCCACCTTTGAAGGAAGAATTCTTTGCCTTCTGTTTTCAACACCTCCCCATACCCTGATCTTTCTCATTAGGGATTAAGCATGTTCATGGCTCTTCCTTTGCTAAAGACAAAGCATCATAAGAGACAAAGTCTTTCCTTCAAACCATTTCCTTCCAGATACCTCCCTAGCTCTCTCCCCTTTACAGCCAAACTTCCGTCTCAAGAGTTGTCGCAACATGCCATGACCTGTGTTGTCGTCTCTCATGTGAGCCTCGGTCAACTCAGATATGTGCCTTTCTCCCACCATCCCACTAAAAAGGTTGTTTTAATTTCACTGGTGACCAGCATATCACCAGTTTTGAAAGGCATTATCCTTAATCTCTAAGCTATATCCAACTTCCTTTTTTTGGGCAAAACTTTCTTGGGACTCTGTAACACGTCACTTAGTTTCCTTTGATCATCCTCACCTCACCTCCTTCATCCTGACCTTTGCCTGTTAGCATTCTACCATGCTCAGTCAGTCTCTGAGCTCCCTTCTCTCTTTATTCTTCCCAGGGGTCATTTTATCCCTGACTGAGGTGTCATCATTCCCATGCTGTAGCTGCTCACACTTTTGGGGTCAGCTCAGCTCACTGCTCTTGGTTCTTGGCTCTAACTGCCTGCTGAGCAACTTCATTTTAATGCCTCCCAGGTGCCTCCATCTCAACACGTTTAAGCCCAATTCATGATTTTAACCCAGAAAACTTTTCTCTGGCTCATCACTCTTGGTCTTAGAGAATATTGTCATTCTCTATATAGTTCACAAACAAGAATGTCAGAATTATTCATGAGCCTTTTCCTCTTACCCTCCATATGTAGCCATCCCTAGATTCCAGCAGGGTCTGCTATACACTGCAGCCAAGTCTTTTCTTTGTTAGTTAGTTTGTGTGTGTGTGTATGTGTGTTTGTTTTTTGAGATGGAGTTTTGCTCTTATTGCCCAGGGTGAAGTGCAACAGCATGATCTCGGCCCATTGCAACCTCTGCCTCCTGAGTTCAAGCGATGCTCCAGCCTTGGCCTCCCAAGTAGCTGGGATTATAGGTGCCCACCATCACACCCAGTGTGGTGTATTTTGTTTTTTTAGTAGAGATGGGTTTTCACCATGTTGGCCAGGCTGGTCTTGAACTCCTGACCTCAGGTGATCCATCCACTTCGGCCTCCCAAAGTGCTGGGATTACAGGTGTGAACTACTGTGCCTGGCCTGACCAAATCTTAAGAATAAGTATTTGATCACATTATTCTCACTCCCAAATATTTAATGGTTTTTCATCTTCTGGTACTCAAATTCTGCTCATGGACTCCTGAGATGATACAAGGTCTGGATCCTGCCTGCACCTTGTCTATCCCAGTTGGACTCCTTTTAACTTCTTAAACAGAACAAGCTCCTTCTTGCCCCCAGAACCTTCACAACAGCTTTTCTCCCTGCCCGGAATGCTGCCTCCTCTTTCTGCCTTCTCTGAGCTAATCTTTGCTCATTCTTCAGTATGTGATTTATCTGACCCTTCTACAGAGTCTTCTTCAACTTGCCAGATCGAGTTAGATCCCTCCTGATAAATGCTCATGCTCTCCTCTTATGCTTCACAGCACCCTTGGCAGATTGTATTAAATAGCTAATTGCATGTGTTTAACATCTTTGCCCAATGAAAGAACGTAAATCCAGTGGAGCTATCTCATGTGTGGCTGTATTTCTGGCAGGGAATGCAGTTTCTATCATAATAAACCTGGAATACAGGTTGCTTGCCTGACTTACAGACCCGCTGACTGAGAAGGGAGACCTGCACATCAAGGCAAGTGGTGACCATTTGGCCTTACCTGGGTTCACCTCTAGGGCTTCTGGAATCCATGTGCCACTGCGCATATCTGGCCTTTGGGGTACCTGTCCCACCTGCAGAATAAACAGTCCCATGGTGTTGCCCCCACTGATGTGCAACCGTCTTGGTTACTACGTTCAGGATGTAGTTTTAAGAGAAGGAATCTTTTAAAGAAGGTTTAAAAATCACCTGGGTACTTATTAAGATGGCATATTCTTAGGCCTAACTTTCACAAATTTGGATTCTAAAGACTTAGGCATTTACATTAAGGAGCTCCCCAAGTTCCTTGATTTAGATGGTCTATGGCCACTACTATGAGAAACATCCCAGTAGAGTCTCTTTAAGCTCAAAGTTTATGTGAAAGATCACAAATTTATCTATTACTGAGTGATTTGGGGAAACATGTTTGTTTTCTTTATATAAGGTCTTGTCATGCCCATTTTTTTAAAGAAACCTTATTCCCTGATGTGAGACCTGAGATTGCATTTGAATTTTTAGCTCTATGATTTGCCAATACCACTTTATATAAAATTCTGTTTCTTTTTCACCCACAATTTAATCCTCTGTATTTCATTCCTAATTACTGCTTCTTATGATGATGGAAAGCAATTTTGGCAGTGATTAATTCAAAGTGTCTGCAACCTTTCCTTTGCTTTTTAAGACAATCCTATTTGCACAGCTCATCCTGTGAAGGTCTGCTATAACTCTCTGCCTCTTCAGAGAGCTGTTCCAAATTCCTTGTGTGTCTCCTAGGCTTAACCACGGTGCTAACCCTAGAGTGCTGTCTTTTTCTTCCTTGTCCAAATTTCCTCAAATCTCAAAAACCACCCTCCCTGCAAGCAAGGTGGGAAGGGACATGACTGCTGCCAATTGTACAGGCCAAAGAAGGTTTGTTTTCCACATCAGCTAAAAGCAGCTGAGAGCTAATGGCAGGGTGCTTTGCAGAAAATAGTCTGCCAAAACAAAACGGAATTGAAATAGACTTGGGCAGAATAAATGCTGGTGGCAAGTGCCAGAAAGCAGCACCTTCTGTCAGGGGCAGTGAAAAGTGAAGAAAGTGTGTGAAGCTGTAATTCTTGCAGCCATGCAGATCAGAGCTACTAAATAAAGTCCCTGAGGTTAATGATAAATAGTTCTAAACCTCATCTCCTGTACTGGAATATCATAGTCCTGTGAAATATTTAACAAAAGATAAGCTTCACTCATCTTAAATGCAGTCATTGCTTCAAAACTGGATAATTCAGACAGGATTAGCTCCGGGCAACTTTCACTAACATACCTACTTCCAGGAAGCTAAGGACAAATAGGCCCTTGAGTGCATCTTCAATTCCATTTCAATGCTCTTCTCCTCACTGGAGCCTAGGAGAGTTTGGTAGGTCATCTTAAACTGGATCTTTCAATTCTATCTTCCTCCCGACTCCCGTAATCTCCTTTCTTCCTCCCTAGTGGATAGAGATGCCTGGGAATACTGTGAGCAGCTGCAGCTATCTCTCTTCAGACCATGGTACAAAATCATGACTTTTCTTTGTCAGCTACTTTAACTTTGTTGTTTATTCTCTGAAAGTCATGCTGCAATGAAGCCCCTCTTAGTGACTGGACAACTGCTCCAGAATGAGGCCCACTAGGCACAGATAGCAAAGTTGAGAGTGAAATCAAAAGGTGAAAGGAACTGCATAGGTGGTATTAGGTTTTCTGAGGAGGGGAAGAATGGACCTAGGAGAGAGAGAAGCCTCACCTCAGGAAGGCAATAAATAGGTAGGGATACTGGATACAATATTTGGTCAGTATCCATCCATTCAATCACTCGTCAGACCTCACTGAGCATCTCATTTGGGCTGGGGAGTGAGATTAAAGCTGAAGATACTGAGATGAATTTAAATTAAGCTTCATTCCTTCTGGTTTCAAGGACCTCAGGGCATATGAAGAAGGCAGGTAAATGGAAGGTGATAGGAACAGTGAGAGAGATGAACATTGGGCTCAGGTTGAAGAGAAGATTTGGTCATAGGGAAAATTTTCTTCTTTTTTAGCTATGTTTTTTGGCCCTCACTTGTGCCAGATGCCATAAGGGCTCCTACTTGCATTATCATCAATAACTTTTCCAAAAAGAGCTGTCTGAGCCAGTCTTCCAACAGGCAGATGCCTGACAACAGAGTCTACATGCCTGCCCCTGTATACTCTTGCCTCCCAAATGTAACCAAAATAGAAATCAGAGAGCAGGATTAAAGCTTGAGATCATGATTACAGTGCAGCAACAGTATCTCTCTTTCCCTAACCATCAGTGACAACTGAGAAGGAAGCTCAGGTTTGCAAACTCAAGTATGAAGCTGTTTAGAGACTGCAGGAAGACCTGCCTTTGGTGGATATTTAGAATTTAGGTGCCTTGCCCAGGTAGTATAAGCACTTTAGTGATACTGCTGGGTTTTTATCACTGTTGTACCACCCATTCAATATCCCTGATTCCCTGAATGTCAACTCACTGTCTTTTCAGTACAGGTTTAATCAAAAGGATTTCAGCAACCTTTATTCCAAAAATGTGGCTGGATTTAAGGGATGACCTTATTCACTAGTGAAATACTAATTTGATCTTTTGACATTTTGGCTATTACAAATATAGGGCATTGCAAAGAACCATGTCAATGATGAATTAGCTACATAGTAATTGGAAATTTTAATGGTATGACATGTAGTGTTTTTCTTTTACCTATCTTTTTTTATTTTTAAGAAAAATCCCATTTGAAAAAGCAGTATGGTTTTTATAAAAAATAAACAGATAAAATATCACAAAGATTGGTAAGATATAATTATGAGATTTCAATAAAACTGTTTAGATAAACATAGCCTCCACTTAGTTTATTTAAATAATTAAGCATAATATTGATTTTACTTTTTAAGAATATATTTAACTTACCTAGCAGGTTTTTTTTGTTTGTTTGTTTGTTTTGAGACAAAGTCTTGCTCTGTTGCCCAGGCAGGAGTGCAGTGGCATGATATTGGCTCACTGCAACCTCTGTCTCCCAGGTTCAAGCAATTCTCCTGCCTCAGCCTCCTGAGTAGCTGGGATTATAGGTGCCTGCCACCACACCTGGCTAATTTTTGTATTTTTAATAGAGATGGGATTTCACCATGTTGGTCAGGCTGGTCTCAAATTCCTGACCTCCGGTGATCCACCCACCTCAGCCTCCCAATGTGCTGGGATTATAGACATGAGCCACCGTGCCTGGCCCCTAGCATTGTTTTAAAATTCATGTATTTCTGTATTACCATATTTAAGAAATATTGGTTTTTCAGGTTTTGTGTTTTGTTAATAAGCACCCACATGCCACAAAAACATTCTTTTATTTTTTTTCTTTTCCTTTTGAATTATTTCTATTCTCTTTCTTATTTCTTCTCTCCTTCCTTCTTTTCTTCTCCTTCTCTCTTCTCTTCTTCCCTTTTCTCTTCTTCCATAAAAAGATGTTTTATTTTATTGGCCCTCTAGAGTTGGGGAAACAAAAATACTTTGAATAAGACAATTTAGTAATGATTTGGATAAATTTCATAAAACTATACACACACACACACACACACACACACACGCTCTCTCTCTCTCTCTCTCTCTCTCTCCCTCATATTTATACCAGAACAAAGATTGAAGACTATCCTGTCTAACAGGGAAGAAAATTACCTGTCTAAAATACTCAGTATATTCAGTTTTATCCAGGTCTGGAATTCAGGCATCCTAATGCTGGAGTATGTGACTTCCCCTGTGAGACATTTGCAAAGTTAGTACCCATCTTAATGGTGTCTGCCTATTGAATTAAAAGTATATTTCCCACGGAAACCTGTAGCACTGTTAGGTTTTCCGTGCAGCTGACCTGATTCTATTTTTCTGAGTTGGTGTGATAGATGCAATGATTTATACCTTTTCATGTCTGCCAATGATTCTGAAATCCAGCATTATGACTAGGGTCGGCAAAAAATAGCCCTCATACCCTTTCCTTAACCAGCTTAGCATATTCCTGTCCCATAATCCATGTATTTGCATGAGATTCCTTTTATTTCTTCACATTCTGATTACCCTCCCTACCTGTCACAAACATCTTTTTATGTTTGAATTGCTGGCATTGGCCGACTCCTTGAAGAAGCTTCCTCTGATCTGACATTACGTTTATTTCACTGTGTTGTTCAGGTTTTACTGACAAGTTTTGATTACCTGTTTGACTCCATTACAAGACCAAGAACGTCTCAAAATCTTATTCAAATAGGTCACCAAGCACCTAGCATAGCACTTGCACTAGTAAATACTCACAGAATTTAATTCCCCAAATTTAACTCATTTCACAACCTCTCCCAAACTGGATTTATTTATAAATAAATGAACCTTTTGATCTACATTAGTTCAGAGATCCATTTCAGCACTAGAATTCTGTAACTCACTGAACAGGGAATTACACTGTTTCTATCTCATAATACCACACTTTATTTCCTAAATAAGTCCATAGTCTTTACAAAGTAATTTATCATTTACAAGATGATTAAGTGTTTAGTGCTGAAGAAAACCCAGAAAATTGTGAAGAAGATTAAAGGAGTCATAACCTCACCACAAGAATATAAATCTTTAAGTAGGTTAAAAAAATGCTTATACCACTTTCACTTTTAAAATTAAAACCCTACATTTTATCAAATGGCATATAGGGTATATGAATTATTGGGTAAAATGCAGCTTTTCAATAAAAGCATAATATCCAAATATTAATTTTTATAGTTTAATATTAATAGTTTTAGCAAATTATGTTCATTCTATATGTATTACTTTGCAACACTTTTCATCTGATATATGATGAATATTTTCTCATAATTTCATATGTCATTGAAGAGTACAGTGGTGCAATCTTAGCTCAGTGCAACTTCTGCCTCCCGGGTTCAAGTGATTCTCCTGCCTCAGCCTCCAAAGTAGCTGAGATTACAGGCATGCACCATAGTGCCTGGCTAATTTTTGTATTTTTAATAGACATAGGGTTTCACTATTGGTCAGGCTGGTCTTGAACTCCTGACCTCAGGTGGTCTGCCCGCTTGGGCCTCCCAAAATGTTGGGATTACAGGTGTGAACCACTGTGCCCAGCAAGGTGCAACAAATCACCTGACTTCATGTATTTGATGACATTTAATTTTTTTATAATAAAACTCCTGTATTGAGATTAAGCAGATCAAAGGCGACCTGTATTTGTCTCCCAAAGAAAGACTACACCAATCTGTTCTTTCACCAGCAGTATATAAGAAGATCCATTTCCTTAACCCTCAGTGACATTAGATGTTAACATTGCCTTAGTCTTTACCATACTGATGAGTTTAAATACTAAAATATTGCCTTAGATTATCATATTTACATATTGGCTGCTTAGTAGATCTTTCATTAACTGTATATTCATGAATGCTGTGTGCCCATTTTCTTTTGGAATATTCATCTTAATTTTATTGACTTGAAAGCATTATGTTTGTAAAGCTTTATTTTAAAATCTTCAAGAACACTTGGATGAACTGGGTAATGTGGAGATCATATTCGTGGATGCTTGCTGAGACTTTGATATTTAAGCTATTTCTCATAAGTGTTAACATTTGAACAACTGAAGCCAACTGACCAAAAAAAAAAAAAAAATCTTTGGACATTCTTCCTAGGCACTTTGATGGTCAGGGTAAATGGGAATGCATGATTATGGATGAAACTAGAGTCCTTGAATATAATTGCACTCATAAGTCAAAGAAGGCAATTCATAACAATTTGGCCCAGCATTTTAATTTTGTCTGTTAAATTATTCATGTGAATACTTTCATGAGTTAAGCCATGAATATTTGATTGGTGGTTGATTCATAACCATAAACTATATTAGCCCTTTATTTTTCTCATTTATGTCCAATTAACATATATGGGAAGGTGGAGAAAATTTATTCTTCTTAATATGAGAAACATCTTTCCCCACAGACTTATTGAGGCTGTCTGATGAACATTTACTATGACTGCAGGTCAACATTACGCCTATTCTGGCAGTTTAATAATTGTTCTAATAATAGTTTTCATTACATAGAGAGAAAATATTACAAATCTCCACTTTACAAGTGAGGTTATGACATTCAGAGAAGTTAAATAATGTTCCAGAAGTCACACAATATGTTGGTGGCTGAGATTAGATTCAAATCCAGGATTAAAAAGTTGAATATTCCCCACCCCACAGTGGCTGTGATGATCATTCTCAATGAACCAGGCCAGTGCATGTGAATCACTGCTCTCTGAGTCTGCTCCATACTTTTTCTCTTACCAGAGCAAATTGCTAAGTAGATATCCAATACCTGTTTAGTCATGTCAGTTTTGTATCACTTAACAAAAATCTCTTCTGTCAAATAAACAGGTATTTACAGCCCTCCTGTACACAAATATGAGAAGGTGCACAGTTTGGCAGGCGGCTAAGGATGGGTGGCTACATGTAAATGTCAAAAGCTGCTATGTAAAGGCTAATTTGTGGGTTGTGACATCTGGTAAACTGTGGGTATTCAATTCCTTTTAAGCCTGAACAAAGTATGGCATTTTACGTTGTCAGAGAACGTGCTCCTTAGTCAAAGGTTAGTGAAGATATCAAGTAATTATCCCCATAATTACTTTTAGAAATCCAGAGATGGGCCCCCAAAATCATCCCAATTATTTTAGCTTGAGTTAGAGAATTCAAATACTTATCTTAATGAATATGTGAACTTAATAGAATTGGTGTTATCCAGCATTATAACCTCATAAAATTATCAAGAAGGGTGTATATATATGTGTGTATATATATATGAAAGGGTCAAATTTACTTTAATGACATACACTTTTCCTAGTAATATAAGCTCTCTATATGCTGACTTAATAACTGCCTTATGAGCGCTAGATATGGATCGTCATTGGTAAATACATTAAATCAGTGATTCCATAGACCACTGAACCATAGAAGATTGAAGAATTTCAGCCTTCTGGGAAGTTATAAAAAATTCATTTTTAACTCTGAATCCCTAGGGATTGGGATTTTTCTTCTGAGATAGGGCCTGGCAACCAGCATTTGAAATCTTCCCAGGAGAATCTGATATACAGCCTGCTTTAGAAACCACTGCTTCAACCACATAATGCCCATTCTCATTAGAGCTTTGCTGTTAAAATTAAATACTAATATTTGCCTTATAATTTGCAAGTCAAACATATAACTCAGCCCCTGACTCCTGGGTTTGGAAGTCTTTGCTGTCCAGCACAAACCTTGCAGTCCTTAAAAATGGGCGTGCAGGTCTTTCTTGTCTTGGTTTCTGACCACCTTTAACTCTCATCTTCTGCCACTTGCTACACATATGTGCCACATTCTGCTCCCTTGCTATTCACAGAGAATGCCAGGCCTATTTATATCTCTTGTTTTGATCTTTAGACTTCCATATTTTCTTGTCTGCCTGTAAACTCCCAAGATCTCAAGGATTCTGCCTGAACATCCAGGCCACTAGCTGTGTTTTCTCTTTTTCCTCAACATCCCAGGGACTCATTCCTTGGTGCTTATTTTCCAGCCTGAGACTTTGTTACGCTGTGCTGGGTTATTTCTTTACATTTTTATCTCAGCCCCTATGTTGGGGACAGAAACCAAATAGCCCAGTGCCTGCACACTCTGGGCACTCAGTAAATATCCCAAATGAAGGAGTTTTCTCAGATATGCATTTTTATCCCCATGATGCCTCTACAACTCTCTTCTCAATGCTATGACAAATGATTTCTTTTTCAAATGGTATGGTTTCTTTAAAAATATTCTCTTTGGGGTCTTCAAACTTGTTTGCTGCTATTAACTGCTTTTCAGTTTGGTATCTGAGCAGTACGATCCGTTTAGTACATCTGTTCCTGGATTTTCTGGAGTACTTTAGAGGCAATGATCGGAAAAACTATCAGGACAGCTGATTGATCCGGCTGAGTCCTGCTTTGTACGTGGTTTAGGACTGCAGTCCCAAGACTGCGTCTGTCTCTGCTCCTGGCTTCTCATCCTCGCAGTGGACAGGAAAGCTGCTCTCCACAGCTTGTTTGGAACACGCAACCTCAACTCCAGGAGGTTTACTGAGATGCTTCCGTGGAGACCTCAAAGGATCACTCTTGAGGGGGCGTGGCGGGGTGATCCGTGGATCAGTGATGCGTAGCTCACGCTTTCCTTTCGAATTTTGTCTGTGGACTGCTTTGATCGCTGAGGATGTTTTCAGATCCACTGCGTCCCACAGAGCAGGGGAGCGGGAGCAGTGAGGCTCCGGGGCACAGGCGCTGGGCTCGCCTATGCCCTGCATGGAAGTGGAAGGTGCAGGGGCCTGGGACGGTGGAACTGAGGAAAAGCAGGCCATGGGGTTATTCCCTGAAAGAATCCCGACCTGCACATAAACTGGGGTTTCCTCAGGAGCGACCTGGGGTTAAGAACAGAGAGGAAAAGGACGTGGGAGAGGGGAGGAGGAAGCAGAGGGCAGCCCAGGTGTGTCCTCCGGTCTAAGCACGGGGGAGCCCACACGCCCTGCTCCTGCCGCGCGTTGCCACGAGGCTTCCTCTTGCATTGCAGCCTTCCCGCCCAAAGCCTAGCTTCGGTACTTTGGGTGTATAAAGGGGGCCATCAAGGGAGCCCCAATACGGATGGGCCTGCGTGGCATTCCCATGGCTGCGAGTTGCCGCAGGGCCACCGAGAGGGCAAACGCAGCGAAGCGCAGTCGCCTCCGCGGAGCTGACCCAGCCGCTCTTCCTCCCTCCCGTCCTGCAGGTGGCTCCCTAGCCCGGCCCGCTCCTCTGCGGGGCCTCCCGCGGCTCCGTGCGCAAGTGGCTGCGCTTCTGGCCCGGAGGCTCCGCCGCACGCTGCGCGCCGGGAAGAGCACCCTCGCCGACCTGCTGCTGCCCGTCCTCTTCGTGGCTTTGGCCATGGGCTTGTTCATGGTGAGGCCCCTGGCCACCGACTACCCTCCCCTCAGACTCACACCTGGACAGTATCAGCAGGATGAGACCTACTTTTTCAGGTAAGTTGTTTTTGTTCCTTTGACTTCAGAATCATGTCAAGGCAGATTGTGAATTGCAATAGCTTTGATACTTTTAAGAATTACAGATAGAAACTTGAAATATAAATGTCTTCATTATTTCCAAGAGCTTCTCATTTTTTCACTAGGAGATCCTTGGAAAAGCTCTTGCTCCCTTCAGGCTATCTCAGGACAGGCCCTTAAGGCTAATGAGGCTGCTTGGCTTCCAAATCCCGAGCCGCTGACCCCTCCTCATGGTGGCCAAGTCCCTGCGCGAAAGGGCGCATGTGGCTACCCGCGGACCTGCAGAGGGCTGGCACACCCTACCCGCAGGAGGGCCCGATAGACTCAGGATTTGTAGGATTCTAGAACGTATTAGATATATGCGGTATATTTAACAAAACCCTCCTCAAATTGTTTCTAGGACAACAGCCACACAGTTGCACAGACCTGTTTGCAGAGAAATGTATGACAGCAGGGATGGGATGAAAGCCCTTAGCCTCCACAGGCCAGGGTCGGGCAGGGTCTGCTGCCTGTGCGTTCAGAAGAACTTGGGTGTTTTTCCACCAAATGAATTTATGCAACTCAGAGCTTTCTGGGTTGCAGATTCATACGCAAGGGTTGGGAACCTATAGTAGGAACCCATCCCCTAAGTTCCCTTGCTTCTGTTTAGTGGTCTTCTCTCTAGATTCAAGAGAATCTGTGCAGCCAGGGAGGCCCGGCCCCTGCCTGGCACAGCCATAGCTGTGATCACAGACATCACTACATTGAATATGCAGAGTCGTCTTCACGGTGGATATAATTTTTCACATTTGGGATGGCGAGACAAATGACTGGGACTTAGTGATACTGGTTTACAGCTGCACAAGTGTACTGCCTAGGCTTTTCATCCTGAAGACAACTAAGAGGACGGTATCAGTCCTGCTTTTGTCGAATATATATACTTACTAAAATAAGCAGCTTAACCAGCTATTCTCTAAGCACCTACTAATATTTGTGTGACTTTTACAGTGATGTGTAATTTGGAATTAGATTAAAACAAATACATGGACGCAGGAAAAATCTATGGCAAACTTTTCAGTTTGTTACCTTCTCCTTTGGTTGATGAAGTTTATCCTCCTCTGGATGTCATGAGACATTGGGTCTGAACTAACAGGAAGAGTCCTGCAGCCACCTTTAGTCGACTTGCATCCATGTCCCTAGTATCCCCTCAGCTGGCTTTCCTAACTTCTAGGGCCATGTCTTTTATTACTCTGCTTTCATTCTTCTTTTATGAAGTGCTTAAAATGAACATACCAATGTGTGAGAATGTCTTCTAATGCCTTTATTCTCTCCAAATGTTCAGATTTCTGTCACACTCCTCAACTATAAAAGGGCTGTCACATATTTTGATTATAAAATGTATTTCTTGAAGAAAATAATACAAAGCACAGGCTGGCCAAAAAATAAAATGAAAAACAATCACATGTAATTTTACCAGAGATACCTACTATAAACCTATTGCTATAATCTCCCACATGTTATACTAATACTTGTATTTACATACATTTTTATTTTTTATCACGATGAGATCATTCTATAATACTCCCTGTAACTCTTTTACACACCATAATATCTTTGTATCTCTTCTTATACATCAGTACAACCATTTTACCCATGAAAACTACAGGAGCCTGACTACTATATGGCTCTATAGTAGAGCCACATTAATTTATTGGAACCACATTAATTTATTTAGACAATATCTTTTGAGGGCACACAAAGGCTTATTTATTTACTTTTTCTATTATAGACAATGCTATATAAGAATCTTTGTTTAGTTAGATTTCTGTGACTACTTATTCTTACTATCATACATTTCTATTAGAATTTGGGGGAGGGCAGAGTCATCAGTTTTGTTATGGTAGATATTACCAAATTACCCTTATAAATGTGTGCCAATTTACAGTCTTATAAAATCATTGATTCTTTTGTTCAACGAATATTTATGGTGCACTTACTATATGCTAGGTACTGTTCTAGGTGGTAGTTATATGTATGATTAGAACAGGCCAAAACCCCTACTCTTGTGGGAGAAAGGAAGCTTATTTCTGTAAACTCTGTTAGTTTTGATAGTTCACATGATATTTTATTGCTTTATTAGGCAGCTTTTGATTACTGTTGAAGTTAAATATTTTCAAAGTTTTTTGATTATTTAAAATTTTACTTTATGTATTGACTATATTAAGCATTATCTATATTATAAGTGCATTTCTACACATATTTTGCTTCTAACTGACTTCTCCTTCACCCTCCTTCCCTCTCTCAACTTTACCTCTTGCCTTTGTCTTCTGAGACTGTTGAGAATTTCTCTACATGGTGTTTATTTCACTGATACCATTTTCAGTTGACTCCAAATAGCCATTCATTTTCTCTACTGCATTATTAATTTGACGATTATGTTTTTCATTTGAAAGCATTTTTTCTACTCTCCTAGTATTCATTTTTCATAGAAGTAATGTACTTTAAAATTATTTTGTGTCTGAGAATTAAGGTATTTTAATATTTTCTTGTATTTCTAAGAGTTACTATTTTGAAGTAAGATAGTTGTTTGTCCTCATTTTTCATAATGTTACTTAAATTGTGAAACAGAGGAGTTCACATATCTGGAGGTTTATTTGCTCATCCTTACAGAGGAGTCCTGCCTGTCATTGGCTATAGTAGCAGTTTTATCAGTGATTGCAAGTGCCCCACTTATAATGGTTAATTTCTATCTAAAGGGAAAAGAGCAAGTTTACATTTTCTCAGTTTTTATTTTAGTAGCTTGGTAGTTTAGTTGGTTATGAGGAAAAAGTAAAAAGCTACCAGAGAGCATCCACATTGATGGAACATTTTCTTGCTTTTTTATTATCTCTAATGTTTGTAGTGATAGTCAAAAATTAGTGGGGGAGAAGAACAGCTATCATCATTTTAGCATTTTATCGCTGCTATAACTGCTCTTGTTAGGAACTCTCCACTGACATTCATTACTTTTCTTCTGTATACTGGATCCTCTCTGAGCGTGTACCTTGGTTTCTCTGAAGACAACCTCTGTTGTCTTACTTTTGTATTAAACTTGCCTCTTTTCATTCTCAAAAGTGTCCTGGTATGAGTGATAAATGATGTGGCCATTCCTTCTATATTAAAGCTGAGCACCATGGTCTAAGTCTTGGCACAGGAATGATTCACAAAGAGGCCCAGATTTTCACATCTCATAGTCCTCCTGACTTCCTGTGCACACAGGCTGCCGTGGTCACCCAGCACCCATCCTTCTGCTCCAAATGTGGGACAACCCCATTTTATAACATCTGTGAGCATTCTTCTTGGGAAGGTATATAGGATTGCCATTATATTCCCTTACTTTCTCTTTAGGGTAACTCCCTGTTGATAGGTGCATAATTCAGGCCTGCATATAGCTTTCAAAAATCATTAATGCATTAGTTTTATGTTGATTTGGATGGCATGTACAAGTCTTATATTATTAGTGTTTTGACAATTCTCAATAGAGCTCCATGCTTCTAAAATTTTAGAGTTGAGACAATGTAACTGTATATCTACGTTAAATTCACTGAAAATTTCTTGCAGAATACAAATCTTCATAAAAGCACAAACCAGAAGAAATGCACCAGAGAGGTTCTCTTCTGCCTGAATCCTTCTATAAATGAAGGGAACAGATAGCACCCCTACAGTTCATAGAGGGTTTGGGCTTTGGGGCCTGAACAAACCTGGGGCTTTGGCAACTCAGTCTCCAGAGGTCTCCAACTCACATGCCTTGCGGGCCAGGTGGGGAGCGAAGGCATGACATCCACAGGGCTGTAAAGCTGCAGGAAGATGCTTGTTTTGTGACTAGACCTCTCCAGCACATTGCCTTCACAGACTGAGAGGGAGAAGGAAAAGTATGAAGCATGTCTGTGCTGGTTTTGGGTCTGGCCAGCTGCTCATGACCCAGGCTTCTGACTCAGTTTTATTCTGAACCAACTTGCTGTTTGATTGCTGTTTTGAGAGGTCTCCAGAAATTCTCCTTTCCCCCTGAGACCTATGGGAGAAGGGTGGCAGGGCCTCTGTGCCTGTTCATGGTGGAGGTGAGCAGCACAAAGCAGCCCCAGAGAAACTAGGAGAGGGCGGTACAGCTCTGAGAGATGCAGTGTGAACACAGCTGCACCCGCTTGCACACATCTGAGGCTGGTGAGACCTGACAGACCTGCTGCGAAACCTCAAGCAGCTCCATGTTGCCCAGGGGATGATGTCGGCACATCTTATCATACATCACAGGTCTTCCTGGTGCCTCTGTTACTCCCTTTAGTTCATTCTCTGAACTTCAGAGGGACACAATCACATGATGTTGCTGCATCTCTCAGCGTTTAAGGAAATGGAAACCACCTTCCTCTCCTCGGTCATCTGCCACTCCCACTCTGTACACTCTAATGTTCCCAGCAAAATAAGAATGCTTTCAAACCCTGGCTCGGATGTCCTCTCTTCCAGGGATCCTCTGTGGCTGCTCTCTCATCTGAAAGTCTGTCATTGCTTTGTGGATGTCACTGTGGCTTAACTTAGTGCTGGTGATTCTTGCTCTCCTTCCTACAGGGAGACTTCTTGGAGAGTAAAGATCAAGTCTTCTTCATCTCTGTACCTTTAGTTTCTGCCACCATGTCTAGAAATGATTACTTTCATCAAATCCTTGTTAAATTGAAACACTCAATGAAAATGAAATATACCAAAAATGTCTTCCAGAATTTAACTTGGACAGGTAGCAGACAAACAAATGGAACATGGAAAGATAGGTCTCTACACATTAAAAATATTTAGACTCCATGACCTCAGCTTCTGGGATGGGGCTCTTAGTACTTACTGGAGGAGATGCTCCTAAATTCACCACTAAGTTCACTGCATTAGGAAAACCTGTGAGTCCTCCTTGAACGTGGACCTGACGCTGACCCATTGCCTGCTGAGTTTGTTCCTACCCCCAACTCTCTCTCCTTTTCTCCCAGTTATCCAACCAGAAAATGTCCTAGAAGAGCAAGTATGGGACTCCAGGTCCTGGTTGCTATACCAGTTCTCTAAGAACCCAAGAGGGCCAGTGTATATATGTGGCCAGTCAGTACCCACTGTCACCATCCCCTTCTGTTAGCATGCCAGCGGAAACTGGATGCCTCTCCTAGTTTTCTAGGGCTGCTGTTCCAAAGTGGCGCAAACTGGATGACTTAACAGAAATGTACTCTCTCACTGTTCTGGAGGCCAGAAGTCTGAAATCAAGGTGTCAGCAGGACCATGTCCTCTCTGAAGGCTCTGGGGGAGAACCCTTCCGTGCTTCTCCAGCATCTGTGGCTGCTGGCAATCCCTGGCATGCCTTGTCTTGTGGCTCATCACTCCAGTCTCAGCCTCCCATCTTCATGTGGCCTCTGTCCTGCGTGTGTGTCCACATTTCCCTCTTAGAAGGACACCAGTCACATTGGATTTGGTACCCACTCTAATCCTGTATAAACTCATCTGATTATATCTGGAGAAACTCATTCCAAATAAGGTCACATTCTGAGGTTCTGAGTGGGCATGAGATTTGGAGGGGAAATATTCAACCCACAACATTTCCTACCATCTTCCTTAAAAATACCACTAAATTTGACCAATTTCTTGGCCACTTGCCTACAGTAGAATCGCTTGGTGTTCGATAAAACTCATGCTTTTCTGTTATATACAGAAGGATAATGTAAATTAAAATTAATTGAAGACTGACAGTGATTGTTGGTGTATACTCATTGGCTTTCTGTCATCTCAAAAACATCCACCAGGTTTTACAAAATGGTCACTGGGATGTGACAAATGTACACTTGATGATCCAGTGATGTTTTCATTCATAGAGAACATCTTCAGTTATTTACATTCTTCTCCCCATATACGTGCAACTTCCTTCTATGTATGTGGCATCTTTATCACATGAGATAATAGCGCTTGCTTCACTTTGTTTCAGTAATTCAGTGAGAGGACGAATGGAAAGCAATCGGGCAATTATCTGGAAGAAATACAATGAAAGTTACTGTTCTTCCTATTCTTAGTAAATCCTGGGATGGACTTATTATATCATCTGTGCTTCTGAGTGGGGATGGGAGGAGGTAGTGCACTCACCAGCAGGCTCTTGGAAGACTTTTTCTGGCAGAATAACATGCAAAGTGCTAGCTGCCTCATCTCCTGGCTGTCCTTCCCTCGTCTTCAAGGTCTGCCCTCACACCAGGCTTCATCCAGGTCATGAAACATCCAAATTCTGGACTAACTTTACATGTCAAGTTGGATCCCGAAGAGCATTCTTCCTCTCAGTCATGGTACAGAAGCTGCCTTCTCTATGCAACTCACTCATAGTCCCTTTACAGGCCAGTGGGAAAAAAATAGATAGTAAACAAAATAACTGAAACTATTTGCTTGACTTACTTATGTATACATTATACGGGGACAAAGTCCAGCATTGAGTAGGCATTTTAAAAATGTTTACCATGAGTGAATATATATCCTTCATCCTCTACCCTACCATGAATTTAAGATGTACTTCATGGCCCCTCACCCTGGGTGAACTATTCTTTAGCTTGACCCACCTGAGATTGAGTAATTTATGAACTGCTGGTAGTCTTAGTGGGATGAATTAAAAAAAGAGAGAGAGGATACCTGATGACAACATTCTCATTGTGAATACACTGAACTCATAGATGTTGGGTAAACTCCTTAGTTGGTACAGCCTAGCAGAAGCAGGACTGAGAATCCGGTTCAGTCCCCCTGACTCTAATTCTCATTCCACAAACACTTAAAAGGCCATAAGCTCTACCCTCAGAAAGTTTACAGTCAAGCAGAGAAATAATCCCTACAGATAGATTGGAACATCTTAGAGGTAGATACTTTCTGCAGGGGTTATGCATAAGCCACGTGGGGAGATCTGTTTAGGGATATCAAAGAAGGTTTTATAAGGATGTGGCCCCTAAATTCCTTCTTCTGAGGTAAATAAGTGTTTTCCAGTCATGGAAGGGAGAAACTTTCTTTTCTCGTACTGTCTCTAAAGAAAGAAGTGTGAGTAAATGTGAAAAGTAATGAAATCGAGCAAAAGTTGGGATGGTTTCTGGCAGGTACTGTAAAGCATTCTAAGGAGAATTGACTTTATCCTGAAAATGCAATGCAGAGAGGCATTAAGGAGTTCTAAAATCTGGGAAGTGATATGAGGGGGATTACTTTTGTAGCTTCCGGATATGAAGTCTGATTTGGAGCAGTCTATCTGAGTCTTTTCCCCTCATAGGTAACTTTTTCTGTCTGGAATTGTATTAGATTTCTTCTTTATCCTTGGAGTAAAGAATTTCTCTCTGCCCCCCCCCTACTGTTTCCTCATCAAAACTGTAGATTTTAGTCTTTTTTCAGTTCAGGGTAATTTTTTTTTTTTTTTTTTGAGATGGGGTCTCACTCTGTTGCCCAGGCTGGAAAGCAGTGGCCTGATCTTGGCTCACTGCAACCTCCACCTCCCAGGTTCCAATGATTCTCCTGCCTCAGCCTCCTGAGTAGCTGGGATTACAAGTGTGTGCCACCACACCTGGCTAATTTTTGTATTTTTAGTAGAGATGGGGTTTCACCATGTTGGTCTTGAACTCCTGACCTCAGGTGATCCACCCACCCCAGCCTCCCAAAGGGCTGGGATTATAGGCATGAGCCACCATGCCCTGCCAGTTCAGGGTAATTTTCTTCTATTATTAATCTAATTGTTTCCTCACACACATTTTTCCTTACCCTCCTTTCTGAACTCCTATCACATCTCATGTTAGGGTCTTCCAAATCCAACTTTTAATTCTTTATCTATCCTTAAAGATTTCTGTTTCCTTTCTTTTCCTCCTGTGTGGATATTTCTCATATATCACTGTTTGTATCTAAACAGTGGCTATCATCTTACTCAGTCTACACCTCTAATATTATCTTCAGGAAATCATTCTTCTTGGTTTCAGAAAGTCCTCTGAGGATATGTGCTTCTCCTTTTTTTTTTCTTTAAAGCATGTATTCTTTCAGTGCCTTTATTTTTCATAAGTATTTACACTGTTTGGATATTTCTCTGGTTGCTGGAACCCAGGGACATATGTTTGTTATTGCTGCTTTGACACATCAGATAAGGGTGTTGCTTATCAACTGCACGAAGTTCCAAGTCAAAGCGCATTCTGCCTCTGTAGAGCAGTAGCTGGGCTGCCAGTGCTTTCTGTTTCTTTCAGGGAGGTGGGGACTTTTACTTCCTATATTCTCTCTCATTTAGGAATAGAAGGCATAAGCCCCTTTAATTAAGCTTTTTCTTGACTGCTGGGGTCCAGCAAGAGAGAAGAGGCTGAGGTCTCTGGAGATTTGCAGGTCTCTAAGGGTTGCGCTTCCCAAGATGGGTCCTTTCTGGTCCTTGCCCTGGATGCTCTGCTCCTGTTCTTCATATTGAATTCAAATGTGGCCTGGCCTGTGGGGATGATGGTCCTGAATTCACTTAGCCACTGGTAACTCCCACGGAGCCCAAGACCTCACCTGGAACCAGATATTTATCAACACCAAAAACTGGTTAGGTCAGGAGAGGTCAAAAGACTGGAGCTGAGAGTGTGGAGAAGGTAGGAAGGAAGGAAAGAGTACAGGCTGTTGTCCTCCCAGAAGCCCAAGTGTTTCTCAAGGTTGTTTTAATCCTCATCTAAATCAGAACCACTGGGGGCCCTTGTAAACCAGGAAGGCCCATTAGGATGGTGCTAAGGAGTGTACATTTGTTCAGCCAAGCTCCTTGAACCACTTTGGTGCACATTAAATTTTAAGAGATGATTATTAGAGAGAGTGATTCCATTTATGGACTTCCTCGGGAATCATAGATAGTAATTTTCAATTTCTAGAGTCTGATAAGGACAGATGTCAAATGCTTCTAACATAGAGGTTTACTTTAAAATATAGCCAGGAGTTTGAAGGCAACAAAGGAGGGATAGTTTAGGAAAAAGCGTTTGAATTTTGTGGTTACAAAGATACTTTTAAAAGAAGCTTGTATTTCTTAATTTGTTAGAAACCTGAAGGCTGTTTATACAGAGGTCACACTGACTACCTATGAGACATAACTTTGTTGTAAATTTCAGCAAGTTCCATCATTTTGTGTTTCTGGCCATTGCTGTAGGGAATTATATTAGAACAGTTATAAGCCATACGAATATTTTAAAATCTTTATTAAATTTTATGCAGTGGGGAAGATAGTGTTTTTCTATAAATATTTCTGGGTTTGGATGCTACAGAGGTGTTTGCATTTTAAGTAGCTCTGAAAACAAAGCCCTCTTCAGCAGAAATATAATACTAATTAAATGTAATAAGCTGGAATTTTTTAAAATTAAATTTTGTTTTTGTTTGAATGGTAAGAGTTCAGAAAAGTCCAGATTTAGGGAAGTGAAATAATTGGATAGAGATTAAGGATGAGGCCAGTGAATTCAGTGCATTGTTAACATATCACAACTTGTCCAACACATCATTTATGAGACCCTACTGAGTTCCATAAGCATTGTGCCCTTCCCTCAAGGATTGCTTTGCTCCAGTTATGAGACCAAGGGTAATCCTCCAGTTAAACTCCAATGAAGAGGTACTAGGGCTATCAGGTAGGACAAATGGAGCAGAGAAGGCAGGAAAGACTTATTGTGGAATCGGTGTTCCAGCCAAGGTTTCCAGGCCAGGCTGGAGATGGCTTTCAGTCAACTGTCCAGGATGCTGGGGATACCGACTCAGAGGGATCAGCACTCTCAAAAGCAGATCTGCTTAATCAAACAGTGATTATCCTGGGCTGGACTGGGCTGAGCTGGCTAGGCTGGGCTGGGTGCTATGTTCAGGAAGAAATGTTGAACAACAGGCCCTAAGATTGTAGAGAAATTCAAATAGTATTTCAAGACACATAGGTCATAAGAGGTCATTGATAAATTTTGAGCAAAGAAAATGTCAGATTGGTATATTAGAGAGCTCACTAAAGGAATTAGAGAAATTGGGAATCTGTAAAGTTCCCATCTATATGAACAGTAGCCTAATGAGAAGTTTCTTCTTATTCTGAGCTTATGCTTGTTGTGCAGGACGGGGTTGGAAATTTCTGCATTTTCAACTAAGACCTTTCTACATTTTAATGCTAATAGCAATTCAGAAAAAATCTGGGAGTCCGTTATTTTATGTCTGTGAACAAAAAATTAATTAGAGAAATCAGTGGTTGAGGATTAGATTACTCTGTGGTTACTTACATTTCTTCTCTCTTTTTTTGCATTTTCTGTTTTAAAGCTTTTTTATTGATCATAATAATTGTACATATTTATGTGGTACATGTGATATTTTGATGTATGCATATGATATATAATAACCAAAGCAGGGTATTTAGGTATTTATCACCTCAAATATTTATGATTTCTTACTTTCGGAACATTTCAAATCTTCTAGCTGTTTTGAAAATAGGATGAATTGTTGTTAAACACAGTCACCCTACTGTGCCACTGAACACTAGAACCTATTTTTTCTAACTGTATGTTTGTACCTGTTAGCCAACCTCTCTCCCTTTCTTATTCTTCCTAGCCTCTGGTGCTTGCATTTCTTCAAGGTAGCTAATGTTTTAAGTTCTTTGAAATGAATCACTTATGTACATTTGTTAATTTATATAGTAATTCTTTCCAAAAATAATTGAGGTCACCAGGTATATCTATATAATCTGTAATGCTGCTTATACATCATTTTTTTATTTTTGAGACAAGTGTTTGCAAACATGCTTACTCAAAAAGTATTTTATAAATAACACAATGTAAGTCTGAAAAGTAATAAATCTATATTTTTTCTAGATACTAATTTAGAATTTTAACTAATTAAATGAGCTCATTCCCATTCAATCCAAATTAGAAAATCTTAAAATGTCTTTTTCTCTACATTTGCTCAAGGTTTTCTTACAATTGAGATATAAAATTTAATACCGAGTTTGTTTCTACAGCTCCCTACAGTGACATGAATAGTGTTTTATTGCTGGTTGTATCTTCAGTAAGGAAATCATTCAGTATTGGTTTTTGACTTTTAGTAATGCTGCCTGAACTACTAATAGACTTCTGAGACATGTGCCAGTAAAATAAATATAATTTAATGTGTACTTAAAGCAGACATAGGATTCTATGTTGAAAACCTCTTGTTAAGAAAATGTAGTTCAATGTAGCTCACATATAGAAACCAAATGATATAAATATAAGAAATTGTTTTATTTCAGGACTATGTAATATTCAGACCAAACTAGAGCTCCAACTTTAAGAGTATAGTTTTACAGATTTTAATATATTAACACAATATCGTACTATGCAGCCTTTAAAATTTGTTTTTAAAAATGATGCGAATATGTGAAAAATGGTTGTGTTATAATATTAACTAAAAATGTTGAAGAAAATAAGGTACTGTGAATGCGAGTCTATAAAAATGTATATCTGATGACAAAACTATGCTTTTAATCAATTTTCCAATTTATTAAAAACAGTGGAAAATCAGTTTTATCTCACTTACTAGGAATCATTAGATGGATCAGCCTGACTAGAGCACAATGTGAGGTCAGCCGCTGGTTCTACGTTCTCTGTTGGGAGCCACTAATAATCTCACTTTGTTTCCTTTGTCTCAAAATGAACAGCAGCAGGGGGGGCGATGACTTGGACCTCACTCACATGCTTCTGCAGAAGTTTAGAGATCAAGATCTGCCCTGTACAGATTTAAACCCAGACCGGTAAGTATCAGGTGCTCTTTGCAAAAGTGAGCACTCCCAACTGGTAACATTACAGCCTGGGAGGATCGTTTTTCTCCATAATTGGTTATTTCATGTTGCAAATTTACATTATAAAAAATGAAAATTAGCCTAATGAGTAGGTTATTACTGAATGGGCCTTATGGGTATCGCCATCTAAAGTGACCCAAAATAAACTATATAATTATCCCTTTCTCCCTTCGTACACACATGCTTTGTATTATTGCAAAATAAATTAATAACTAATAGCATTTAATTTGTTTAATAAAAGCCAAAGCTCAAAAGAATGAAGTAGCAATTAGGTCTGACTTAGGTATTAGCTGTTATTTACTTTAGAGAATACTTACATATGTCAAAAATTAATTATAAATTTTTTAACTTAAAAGATTTAAAAGTCAGTACTATACATCAATGTGGGGTGAATTACTTTGAAAATTATCTTTCTAGTATTTAAACATGGTTATTGTGATGACCTTTCTATGAAACCCAGAGAGGGGATGCTTTTCTTTATAAACACTTATTTCTCTCCTATTTTGCTCAATTGTTATGTATTGAAGATCTACTACAAATATAAAATGCTGCTGTAGGAACCACGATTAATGAGAAATATGGCCCTGATCTCAAGGATTTTGTAATTCTGGGTAGAGCAAATAAGGCAAGTGATAAAAACCATAATGATGTATTAAGTGCCAGAAGTGTATGTTTTTAAGTAGTAAATGTTAAAATCTAACAATAATACAATATTGGCAATATGTTTTCTAATTTGTGATGACATATTTTGCCCATTAGTCATATTGGTAATTAGTGTGAGACTGAAAAACTAACAATGTTCTCAGTAAGGAAGAATTAGTAGATAATTAATTATGTTGCTTCACTCTAGTCTTCTCTTGCAAAACAAAGTAATTTATTTAACTGAGGCTTCAATGGTAATATTTTTATTTTTCTTCTCTCTGATAAAACATACGTTGTGTAAAATACATCTACCTTTGAAAAGTTCAAATGTAACCTAAGGCCCCATGGGGTCCAGCCCTGCCCCAGGATGGCATTGAAGAAGAACCAGTTAGCAAAAAAAAAAAAAAAAAAAAAGTTATTTTATCTAGTCTTTAGAGAGGAAAAAACAAAAGGGAGAATAAATGATTAAAGGACAGGAGAACACATTGGGCATGTTGTTTGGACACATATTTTACTTCCAGTTCCTTTCACATGGGTTACAATAGAGCCCCAAACTCTCCTCTCCTCCCTCTCTTCCACAAGCTCCTGCCCTCCAGCCCAGTGTGCAGATCAGCCTCATTGCTTTTCTTCTCTGTCCTTTCTTTGTTTTTGTGTTCTCCCTTTTCTTTGTGAAATCACCTAATCTATCCTTAACTCATTTCTATTTTTAATCATTTCTATCTATTTTAGTGGTCAGCATGAAAAAGGCTGGGGGAAGTGGTACATGAAAAGATACTGGGAACACTTGTATTAATAATGTATGTCCGTTTTATACAAACAGGGCTTGATTCACTGGGACCCCAAATCAAAGCAAAAAGTTTTACTTAAAAACTGTAGATTTCCTTCTGTAAGTATAAAATATTGTTGAATTTGATTAGGTTTACATTTTACCTCCTTGGAAGACTTGGGCAATTACTGGACAATTAACTAAAGGAAGCATTTTAAAATAATAGTTTGGATTCTGCTGATAGGTTGTTTTTCTGTTGAAATATTCAACTCTTGAGTGTCAACTCAAGGGTGCTATGTTGAACATCTGATGTGTACCTCTCTTTCATATGAAGACAATGAAGAGCTCTAGAAAAATCCACCGTGGTATAAATCTGATCTAAAGTGTGAGTTTATCACAGTAGTAGGTGATGCATAATTTAAAAGTTAAAATGCGTTAAAGTTGCCAGCTTTTACATATTTAGCTTCATTTTAGAAGGTTTACATTTGGTGACACTTCAGTGTGAATTCTTTGACTATTTCTAAGGAAAATGGTCACTGTCCTCACCCCTCCTTGTTAATGCTTTAATACAGAACAAAGGTGGTAGCAAATCTTCTATCAAACTTAAAGAGCCCAGTGGGGAGATGGGTAAGGCTTATTTTTGTAATTAAAAAGAAAGTTATCATTAGATTGCAGTGATATAATCATCTCGGCACTCAGGAAAATCTGGAAGGCTCATTATTAGCCAGAAAGGATCTTCAGAGCCTGGTATGGCTGGTGACAGATTCCCTCTGAGGGGCCTGTAAAGATGAACGTTGAGGTCAGGGATCAACAGTGTAGAGAGTGCATACCAGGCATCATGATAGAGGGGTTAATATGGGACCAGTCTACCTGAATCCAAATCTCAGCTCCACTACTTATTGGCTTTGTGACCTACCCAACTTGCTGGAAATCTCTCTGCTTTTCTTGTTTGCATCAATGTGCTCCCAGTTCTGTAGAAAGAACACTCACGTCAACAACAGAGTAGTTCTTGTGGAGATCTTTTGTTCTCTTAAGGCAAGTTCCTGCCTCAGAAAGCTACTCTCAAGACAGTAGATCCTTAGAGCTTCTGCCTCTCTCTTTGAGATTTAAAACGCACCTGGCAATTGAAAACTCCACACAGCCCTGTAGTAGAGAGAGCTATTTCATCCAGTGCGTCCAAACCTGAAGGACCAAATGATTCTTCTCCAGCAGCCTCGCTGCGGCTGTGTCCTATAGGCCACTTTAGAGAGGTGCTTTGCTTAGTCAAAGTGTATTTTTAAATTCCTAAGCTTTAAAAGATAAATTATGTAGATATGTCTGATTTCTCATAGATCATCCCCTCTGTTTGTCCCTTTTACAAACATTCACACAACTTCCTAGTGAATCTGTTTTAACACAAATATTGTTGGAGGCTGAGAGGTGCCAAAAAACTACCTATTGTGGATCATTATGCACCTCTCATGGACATATATTTTTACTCTATGAAAAGGAGCTAGGAGAATAATAAGGGAGGATTTGGAGGAGAAAAAGAGGACTGACCTTTTGAAGTCATATGTTATGAACACTTGTTAACCATCATCGAAGGTATATGAAGGAAGAAGGGTCTGCTGAGTTTCAGGAGTATAAATGGACTTTTTTAAAGTACACATCAGATATAGTATTCTGATTAAATATATAACTCACTTAGATATTATTTCCTTGTAAACTCTTAAGTTTCAAACTGGAGTCCCTATAAGCTAGTTAGCCAAGAAAGTAGTGTGGAGAAGTTGTTACGTTATTTTTTTTTTATTTTTTTTTATTTATTTATTTTATTGCATTTTAGGTTTTGGGGTACATGTGAAGAACATACAATATTGTTGCATAGGTACACACGTGGCAGTGTAATTTGTTGCCTTCCTCCCCTTCACCT
>PVKP010029607.1:0-28835 GCA_004027715.1 Plecturocebus donacophilus
CCTCCCGGGTTCAGTCACCTCCCAAGTAGCTGCGGTTACGGGTGCGCGCCACCATACCCGGCTGATGTGTGTGTTTAGTAGACAGGGGCTTCACCATGTTAGTCAGGCTTGTTTTACACTCCTGACCTCAGGTGATGCGCCCAGCTCGCCTGGCCCCCACAGTGCTGGCATAGCAGGTCTGCACCACGTGCCCAGCCCTCAAGTCTCCTTCTTAGAAAAGAAAAGCGTTATGCAGAAGCAGCCAGTGGACTTTGCTTTCACACTAACCTGCATTGGACCATGTGAATGTTCCTTAGGCAATTGCTGAAGTGAAAAGTAAAATAACTATGACTTGCTTAGACAAATTAGCTGAGGACGTTCTGAAATCCATTACAGGGTCATGGACAGGGAAAGAGATGGTCAATAAGAGGTAATGGAAGGGAACTCCCTAAAATAGAAAAATAAAAATCCACATTGGAAACAGTAAAGAGTAGGAATAAACTTACAAAAATTGAACTGATAATAATAAACCTCAGAAGCTCTCCCAGTGCTCTAAATAAAAGGATTTGAAACTTTAGAAAATTAAAAATAAAGGAAGCATAAAATAGGGACTAAAAGTTGTGCTTAAGATAAAGCAAGAAAAAATGTATGAGAGACTAATCAAAGACTTGAGAGAAACCATTTCCTTCATATTTGTCTTGGCAATGGTGGTTTGAATATGACAACAAAAGCACCGATGATCAAAGTAAAAGAAAGTGGAACTACATTGAACTGAAAAGCTTCTGCACAGCAAAGGGATCAATCAACACTATGTAAAGGCAACCTACAGAGTGGGAGAAAATATTTGTAAACCGTATACTGATAAGGGATTAATATTCACACTAGGTCATGATTCACACAACTCAATAGCAAAAGAAACAAATCACACACATACTACACCTGCCCATAAATAAACCACAACTACCTCCTCAAAAAATGATCCAAATAACCAATTAAAAAATTGACATAGGAGCTGAATAGACATTTTTCCAAAAAAAGATACACACATAGCCAATGGGCATATGAAAAGGTGTGCAACACCACCAATCATCAGAGAAATGCAAAGCAAGCTGTAATCAGATCCCAGCTTACACCTGTTACGATGGCTATTAGTAAAAAAATAAGAGATGGTAAGTGCTGGTGCGGGTATGGAGAAAAGAGACGCCTTGCACATGGTTGGTGGGTATATAAATTAGCACACCCTTTATGGAAAACGGTAAGAAGGTTCTTCAAAAAGTTAAAAATAAAACTAGAATTCAATCCCGCAATCCTGCTTCTGGGTATACATCTGAAGGAAGCAAAATCAGTGTCTTGAGGAGATATGTGCACCCTCATGTTCACTGTAGCATTAGCCACAGTAGCCAAGAGACTTAAACTTTTCACTGACAGATGAATGGAATATTTTTCAGGCATAAAATGAAGAAAAATTGTGTCATTTGAGGCAACGCAGATGAGGACATTAACCTAAGTGAAATAAGCCAGACACGAAAAGAAAAATACCGGGTGATGTCAATTATAGGTGGAATCTAAAAATGTTGAATTCATAGCAGTGAGTAGGACAATGGTTGCTAAGGACTGGCGAGGGAGAAGGGATTCTGGGGAAATGGGTGAAAGGGTACAAACCTTACGTTATGAGCTGATTAAGTTATGGGGATCTAATTACAGCATGGCAACTATTACTAGTAATACTGTATTGTTTACTTGAAGTTTGGTAAGAGAGTAAATTTTAAGTGTCCTGGTAACTATGATTGGTATTGGATATGGTAATTTGATTGTGGTAATAATTACACTATATATATTGTATATTATATGTATATAAACATATAGATACACATTTGATATTATCTTTGATATATATATAAATGTATATAAAAATGTAGATACAGTTGATACATATAAATGCATGTACATCTATATACACACACATTTCTATATATACATACATATACACACACACACATACACACACACACACACATATCAAAGAATCAGGTTGTACACTTTGAAGAAAGACATTTTTGCTTGCCAATAAATTTTTTTAATAAAGAAAGAAAACAGCAAGAGTCATTCATTTGCAAAAAAAATAAAAAAATAAAAAAGAAGCAGAAGAAAGGGAAAGAAAAGAAAAAGAAAATAGAAAACGATTTTCATGTCTGTAAGGTAAAGTTAACTTGAGCCTGCAGATTGAAAGGGACCCCATATATTCCAGGAAAATGAAATCAGTAGTAAGAGACTCACAAATCCTGTACATATTTAGTTAGGGGAAATGACATATAAATAACATAAAAAGGAACAGAGTTACACTGTTCTCAGACTTTAATTGTAACAACACTAAATTGTAAACAATGCCTAGAAGAACAACTTGTGACCTGAGAATTCTATGTGTAGCATTATTACCAATCTAGTTTGAAAGCAAGACAACAGCTATATGTTTATGGCCTCTGAAAATGTACTCTTCATTTTTGCTTTCTGTAACTAAAAATATACTTAAGTTAATTACTCAATATAGAGAAAGTCTTTTTTTTTTTTTTTTTTAGGTGAAGTGGTGAAGACTCAAGATTCATATACTCATCTAAGATGTCATTCTGATGTAATGACAACAGAATTGTTTTCTTAGGTCTGAAAAGCTCTATTAAACTTGAGACTTACATATTCTTTTAGAAAAAGACATTCTTGAGTCACTTTAAGAAGCTAAGAATAGTAATCTGGTAATATGAGAGGACTGATTATCTTTTTATACTTAAAGCTACATAATTGGATGAAGTACAAACAGCTGTAGTAGTTAAATTGTTCAGTTGAATGCAAAGCTCCAAAATTAAATGTTCATATCAGAAAAAATATCCAAACCGAAAATCATTAATGGACACTGAATGGTTATTTTACACTGATAGCTCTTTCTACTAATACCTTAAAACAGAATAAAAATGTTAAGCGTTGTATAGAGATGTTTACCAATGAAATGACTACTGACGCATACAAAACTCTTCTACCTTATTGAAATGTAAACAAATATAAATCAAAATAACAATATATCTTTTTCACCCTTAAATTGCAAAATCTTAAGTAATTTTGAGACTCCATTCATTTGAAGATCCCATGGGAAGGAATTGTACATGAACATTGAATCAAATTCTGAAAAGCAGTTGTCTAATGCACATAGAGTCATTCTATCCCAAATCATAATGAAAGAATGAATGCTAAGGCAGCATCTAAAAAATAATTATTTCCGTGTAATGCTGTTCATCACGGCTTATTTATAACAGTGCAAAACTGGAGACAAATATCACTGGAAGAGAAGTGATACACAAATTCCATATACAAAGTGATATATAAGATGTGATGTTATGTAGTTATTAGAGATGTTTTTGAATAGTTAATCATTGCACTGAACAATGTTTATGGTATAAGCAAAGTTGACTAATCCTGATGAGTAATTTTAAAATATTATCACTAGGTAAAAATATACATAAATTGTCAGGAAGAAAATATGCTGTGGTGACCACAGTTGACATTGAGAGGTAAAATTATAGGTAATTTTTTTCTTCTTTCTTCTTAATACCATTCTACATGCTCTAATTTCCTACTTCCGATGTGAATTATCTTAATGAATGTAAGATACAAGTAATTAAAATGAAACAAAAGTTACCTTTTTTCCACTTCCAATTTCTTCCGTTTTTTAGACATCCTCAAAGGTTGTGGTGGTTTTGTTATTGAATCTCTAGCTTTTTTGCTCCCCTGAGATGTAATTTTTCTGAGGCTGGAGGATTACAAAGGCTTTATGTTTTCACACCATCTCCAACCTGTCTTGCTTTTCACTGTTCTCCTACCATGTTTGCTGTCCTTTTGCCACTTTGGAGATCATTTTCCTGGTTGAAGAGGGTGGAAGCCAAGTAGGAGCCGAGAGTCTCGGTTTTTTATTGTCATCTGTTAGTATTGTACCATGTGGTACCCAGAGCCTGCCTTCCCTCATCTTCTGACTCTGAACTTAAGACAAAGAAAAAAGTTCCACTATTTTGTCTTTAGAAAGTTTTGCAAACTTGAACTCACTTTGAGTACTCACCCTCCTTCTTAGAGTTTCAAACCAATCTTCCAATCTAATCCTGAGTTTTATGTTCCTAATTCCTCCCTGAATCCCTTTCCTGTGTTCATTTAAAAGCTGAGCTCATCAAAGAGTGTCCTTTGCAACTACACTGAGTTTTTTTTAATCTGTGGCCCTTTAAACCAGACCAGTCCACTTACCAATCATTCACTGTTGATTTTCACTTTTGGGCCAAATTTACCGTTTCCTCTCTTCGGTCACTTCCTTTTATGCTGACTGCTTTGTATCTTATGTTACTTTCCCAAGCTCTGGATGCTTGTGCTTGGTTCACATACATATCTTTCCAGGCCTAGCTGGTAAAAGATGGAGAACTGGAAGGCCCAAAGCCCACCAACAGGGAGGGCAGCCATTATTTACCAGCTACTTAGCCACCTCCAGCTGATTGTCATGCAGGACTGATGATCCATTGTGGTAAAATCCTCTGATTTTAAAAAAGATGCTGAAAATCTCCATGTGTCTGCAAAGGAAAAGAGAGAGAAAGGGAAGAGACAGAGAAAAAGAAAAAATGAAAGGAAAATAAAGAGAAAGAAAGGAAAGGAGGAAGAAAAGAAGGAAGAAAAAAGGAAAATAAAAAGAAAGATCTTTATATTTTAGTATAAGCAGTTAATACATTTATTTATTTATTCAGGTTAACTGTCGACAGAAATTACAAAAACAACACTGTGTGTGCTACGTTTGGTTTAAGACCTCTAGTTTTTAACCTTTTATACCTACTATACGTTTATTTTCCTACTCTAGCTCCTCTTAGTCCTGGCATTTGGATTTGAACTTTCTTAAAGTATCTTCCATAGCTCTGTGTTCTACAACATCAAGTCACAAGGCTTATCTGTGTGTGTTTGTGTGTGCGTATGTGTGTGTCTGTGTATTATGTGAAGGAAACAGACAGATACTGATATTTGGCTTGTTTCCCAGCGGTGTCGTCTGGCCTGGCATCTTTATGATCACACAGCAGGAACTTACTTTATTGAGTATCCACACTGACATGGTCCTGCACACCACGTGGCGCAGGACATAAAACAGGAAACACAAGCTCTCAGGTGCTAGGTTGTCATGGACCCTTCGTCGTCCCGCCCAGCCTTGCTGTCCTGGCCACCTCTGTTGGAATGTCTCCTCGTTTCTTTATTGTCTATCTTGACCCTAACCTTGCACCTGAAACTTGTTCACTGAATTTGGCTCCTTCACTTTGGCCTTCTGTCTTTTCCAGGGCCATGACTTTAGATCACTTCTGGGTGCTCATTTTTCTTGACTACTGCAGGTTACTACACCAACCGATTCCAGTACTGGATGACGTGTGGTTTCATCAGTGAATATCCTCTGACATCGGTGGAAAGAGATCCCACCTGGAAACTTCAGTAATCAATTCTAGGTATATTAGAGAATGTACCTTTTCTAAAAGGTTTCAAAAATAACTTTTCTGAAATCCAAGGCGCACATCAGTTGATATTATTGTTATTAGGTTACACTTATTTTTGCTAACTGCTGTCCAACATGTTTCATAAGTAGTAATTCATTCAATTCCAAGAACAACCCAGTGAGCTGTTTGTGATTATCATTCCTATTTTCAGAAGCAGAAGCTGAGGCGCTGAATGAGTAAGTAGCATGCCTTCAGCTGGCATCAGAGGGAGAATCTGAACCTGGGAATTTGGGCTTCAGAGGTAGACCCTTAACCCAAGTGACATTTTCTCTCTGTCCCTACACTGTTATAAGCTTAAAGATGACATCATTATTTTCTCCCCAGGTTCCCATCGTTTCTACTGCTCTCACCAGCTCCTGTCCACCAGAATGAGGTCCCAATGGCGTTTTTGTCATTGCTGCCCCTGCCCTCTGCCTTGTGAGCATGAAGCCATCCGCTCAGCAGGTGCGTTAAGAACTGTTTGATGCTCTGCCTGCGGCAGAATCCGGCTCCAGCAGCTACATTGATAGTTGGAGCTACTTCTGCTTGCTTCAGCACAGGTTCTGTGCTTTATTGATCATTTACTTCTTATCCACAGCTCTGAAGTGTCCCTCTAAAACTGCAGCGATATCCACACTTTTGTTTTTAGCCAAACCCTACTCTTCCACTCTATACATTGTCATTTGTGTCCAGGTTAAACTGTGTTTATGTTCAATGCTACTTCCCCTCTTCTTTATTTCAGAGTCTCTGTGACTGGCATTCTCACTTACTTAAGGTTGAAATCGAGACTTGCATTTCTGTGGTTTCAAAACCTTTATTTGTGAGTCCACGTGGAGTCCCAAGCTGCACAGAAACAAGAGGAAGGGACTCCGGTCCACATCCCGCAGGCCTCTCAAAGGCAACACTTCCACAACTGGGCCACGACCTCTCCTCCGTAACTGCTCCTTTTATCTCCCAGGTCTACCATCTATCTGGCTGTCTCGGCTAAAAATACTGGCTCTGTTTCTCTGCTCATCGTCATGAGAAACAGGAAAAGGGGAGTTGGTGATCATCACACCCATTTCACTTCCCACACACTGCTCTTTGCTCAAGGAGAGCTGGACTATCACCCAGGCACAACACTGAGGTCACCAATACCTTCCTTGCTGCCAAGCCCAGCAGTCACTTTTCTGTCCTTATCTGCTTTATCGCTTAGTCACCTTTGATGTAGTTACTCACTTGTATTTTCATCTTGGTTGTTATGATGCGACGCTGTTTTGAATTTCTTATTCTCATATTGCTTGCTCATTTCAGGTTTCTTAGCTTACTTTTACTTGGATTGACCTGTAAACGTTGAAAGTTTCCCCAGCTGAGTCCTTCGGTTTTTTTTTTTTTTAATTGCTGCTGTAAAAAATTACCAACAACTTAGTGGGTTAAGACAGTGTAAATTTATTGTCTTACTGTCCTGCAGGTCAAAAGTCTGACCCAGGCTTCCCTAGACTAAAATCAAGGTGTCATCAGAAATGTGCCCCTTTCTGAAGGCTCTCGAAGTGAACAATTTTCTTGTATTTTCCAGCTGTATATTCAGAATTATCAACCAAATACCTATGTATTTAACTTTAAGGATCTTACTTAGGTAAACGCCTAACAGTCACACACTATCAAAGTAGTTAATAGAAAGATACCTAAAATGATGACTAACTTTCTCATCTATAGATAATTATAATTTACAAAACCGAAGTTTTATAAATAATCTATAATTCCTGAAAATAAATTAGGTAAATACAAATAGGATAAATGTTTATAAATAAACTATTTATGTAACTTAGAACCTTAAAATTATGTTATGCTAAATTAAATCATAAATACTAATTAGATATCTGAGTCATTTTCAAATAAAACAAAATACTAAAACATAAATTACCAAACGTAAATATAAGTTTGTTCTTGGCTTCTTAAATTTTACAGAAAGATTAAATACATTTGGTTTTATTAATACATATAAAAATTATGTTATGAGAAAAACATATTCCTAAATCATAAGATAGTCCTCACATATAAACTACTGATACGTGACAGACAATTCAAAATTTCTTGCTTCCTATGATTTAAGTAAAAATGAAGGTTGCTAAGAATGAAAAATTAAAATTAATAGAGAATTCTGTTTACAAAGTGTACCAAAAGAGATGTAGTTTTAAATTTAAAAAGTATTTAAACAGACATAAAAGCATATTATTTATTTTTTTAAAGAATAATTTTGTCTAATTCAGAGGTTATTTAAAGATTGTTTTAAAATATGGGCTTACACGAAACAAATTAAAACAAGATTTAAGAAACCACTAAGTAAGAGGAAAAGATATACAAATGTTGCAGGTATAAAAATATATTTTGGGTATCAAAAAAGGTTATAGAAAGAAAATAATTTAAAATAAACCATAATAATATATGATAAATTTTTGTCTTAATGTAAAATGATATCATTTTTTAAGTATAGGAAAAAACAGAAAATCTAAACATATCTTGAAAAATCTGAGTAAGTCATAGAAGGTTTGGAAAGGACAAATTTACAGAGGAAATTTTGTACATGATCAAGTTGCTTACAATTAAAGGAAATTATTTTTGTGTTTCTAAATATTGAGCTTTGATATTAAAAATCCACTAATAGAAAACTATAAATTCGGTCCCCCATATTAGAGCAACAAGATTTTCTTAATCCACTCAGTAACATTTGCAAGAGGTTTTATTTAATCCTAAAGTCTGTTTTTATTAAAAATAAACTTTTAAACGATCTTCTAAATTGTGGATTTACAGTTACAAGCAATGTTTTTCTTGATTCTACAGTCTTGGCTTATCATGATGCTTCTAAACTTGTTGATGTAAGCAGGAAATTTCCCATGCTTTTAATAAAAGCCATGTATTTCCCTACTTAAGGTATTGCTTTTCTTGTTTACATTCCTCTAGTGTGGATAGACTAATGACCTTTGGACACCCACTCTTCCTAGGTCTGATTAAATTCAAATACCTTTTCATCAGGTTTGACTTCCAGGTTGCCTAAACGAAATTCTTATAAAGAGAAGCATGACACTACAGGAGGTATTTCTGAATCCTCTTTCGGAACTGGTCCGAAAAACAGATTTTTATGTTGTATCAGAGTAGTTTCCTATGTTGTCTCTATTGATTAATTAGGAAAACTGAGATTTGAAAGCGTTAAAATCTTTGAAAATATATGTAATCCATGAAATGTCTGTGTCATTTAAAGTCTTTGGTTACCACTCCGGTTAAATACATGGCTATTACTTTGTAGTGACTTGTGAAGCTGTTTTGATAAGGTATTTTAAACGTTTTGGAATCTTTGACAGATTTCCTCATTATCCAAATTCTAAGTTAAGTTTTTCTGGTCTAAAACTAACTTTAGGATTTTCCAGTTGAGCCCCTGAAAAGCCTCAACGGGTATATTTCTCACCTTGCAGAGATACTGAATGAAGAGGTTTAGTTGGTAAATTGTATGGAAAACATTGTTAAATGAAAAGTAATGCTGTATTTTCTTTTGATTACATTTATGAGTATGTTCTTAATATAAATGTCCTCAAATTATATAAAATTCTTAAAAATCTAATATGTCATCAGACATAATTCTGGTTCTGATGTTGATTGCTACATAAATGACCAAATTTCCTTGTCAATTGCTGATTGTAATGAACTTCCATCAGATTTTTAATGATGCTATTCTAAGTCTCTGTCTTCTAGTTTTAATTCTTCTCTAAAGGCGTTTACAGTCAGATTCATGGAAAAGACTAACAAGTATGCTTAAGTATAGATTTCTAATAACTTTAAAACCAATGTACTAAATAAAAATCTTTCTAAACTTGGAGAACTGATACATTCATAAAACTGAATCAAAATCAAGCAAAATAAAAAATTAATTAAATGATATTAAGTAACTGATGAAATTAATGTTTTTAAATGAAGGCCTCTATTTAAAACAGAGTTTACAACCATTTTGTAAATCATACTTTTGTGAACAAAAGTAAAAACATTTACTTTTTCTCCCTACTTGATTCTTCTAAAATTCAGAAACTGTTTTTGAATATTCTTATGGCAATATGGTTATTTACATAAGTTCAATAAAAACCAACTGTCTTTTTATAACAAGAAAGAATAGGAAATGCTGGTTATATTACCAGGGCTTTGATTAAAATATCATATTTCAAAATGTATATAAAATGCCCAACTTCAAGGATTCTCAGCCTTACAGTAAGAAAATAAAAATTGTCACTTTCTGACAGATCCAGAAATCTTAAAACTGTAGACGAAATCCAAAATCAGCCTTGGTTTGGCTTTCTAGCCTTGAGAGGTTTTTAAGTCTGAGATTCCCATGTGATCAATGTAGAGGAAGAAGTTGTATCTTTTAAAGAAGCTATTATATATACGTTATTAGATTGTTATTAGAATGTAGCCCTACGCATTGTTTTCAAGTTCTTATTATCTACCTATAGGCTAGACTAGATTCTGAGATCTTCAAGATTCCTCAAATTCATTTTTTTCCTACGAAATTACTAAAAATGGAAAGTGCTCCATTCCTAAAGCTCTAGGAGCTAAAGTTAGGTAGATTTTAGGGGTAAGTCTTGCGTCTGATGTATGGGCCTCGCAGGAAGCTCACCGAAACACACAATGCCATAACCAGAGAGATTCAGCCTCCGAGCGAGATGAAAAGTTAATGGCTCCATGCTGTAGATGGCTTTTCCCAAGACATCTGAGCAAGACTCCGTATCAGGAGACCCTTTCTCCTCTTCAGCCCTACCTTCTTCACTTGGGAAGATAATAGTTTGATTAAAATGTTACAATCAATAGTTTCTGCTGGTTTTTGAGAAAACCTGACCTAAGAGATCCTTGAGTCCACATAGTGGGTGACTTTGGCCACATCCCTAATACAACTGCTGTTCACTTTCTGCTTTAGTTCAACCCAGTCATGAGATCCTAGAAAATAAAATTATACCATTGATGGTTACATTTTCATTCTGTGCTATGGCTAATGCACAGGCCGTGCCTTGATAAATTTCTCTGAGAAAGGAATGTACACAAAATGTAAACGTTTAGGTCACATCTATTGCCTCTGGAGCCCTTTGGAAGTGCCTGGCCACTGCTCCTGCATGGTCATTGACACTGTGTTTCGCTGCAGGTTGTCTGAACAACGCTGTGTGACACTGAGCTGCTCTTCAGCTGCTCTGCTTTGCCAAAAACTGCTCCTGATACATCCCTGCTCCTGACCTGGTGACATCAGCCCGCATTTTCTGCTAAACTTCTCTTTCTAACCTGTGTGCTGTGTTCTGCATATGGGTCCTAAAACAGGGTTATTTTATACTGCCGGCTTCTTTAAAAAACAAACAAACAAACAAACAAAGTTATTTCTGATTTGTAGCTTCCTCTCTCCAGGCAAAACTTGTTTACTAGACTCTTTGGATCATTGCTTTTTTTTTTTCCCAAGGGTCCTTATTAGAAGAATAAACTGAGGAATAGATGATGTTCTGTACTCAAAATTATCCCTTCCAGGATGCAGCCATTCTACGTGGGTCACATACACGGGTCTGAATCCCTTTTCAACAGCAAGGCTCTCCCTCAGCCCCATGGGCCTCCCTGACGCCCCTCCATGCACGCTCAGCTGTTCTAGCTCATATTTTACCAACCTGTGGGGAGAGCTGCATGCAGTCCTCAGTCTACCATGGGGAATCAGTTGCTACCGATGACTTAATTCCTTTTTGTTTTTTGTGAACTACTGAGTTGAAGGGTGATTCATCACATTATTTTGGGGAGTTTTTGGCTTACATGCATTCTGAATGACAGCTGTGGACAATCGTCTACACTGGCTAAACAGTGCCTTTTAAGGAGTGATGCTATCAGCCTTTTCTTTGTCCCTTTTTTACACTTTCTGTCTCACTCTTTCCTTCCTTTTCCTCCTTCCTTACATTTTTCTTCTTTCAATAAGTTTGTTGAAAGCAGCAGAATTCCACATTAGCCTTCCCAGCTACATGAATGGCCAACACGGTTGCCTCAGTATGGAGTCGTCTACCACCCTGTGAGCTGCTTTTTCGTCGGTTGCTGATAGATGACTCCCACATGCTAGAATCTGTGGGTCATCACTCTATTGTGGGAATGCTGAAAGACGTCAGTGCTTCTTTTGAGGTTGAACTTCACCCTCTAGGATGTGTTTCTCGATCTTTCTTTCATTATCACACTCAACTTCCTGCCCACTCAATCCCCCGAGAAGTCTTTTGCGCATTTTATTCCCTGATCACTTCCCTTCTTCCCATGAAATTTTAATACCGCAGATATGTTACATATCTGTTTGTTTATGCACTGCAGTCTGCCAGCCATTGTAATAAATGTTTTATTTATGTCACCACTCCTTCCTACCTCTGCTAAGAATCATTTTTTACCCCGGGGGCAATATTAATCTGCATAGAGAATTTATGCTTTCTAAAAAAAAAACTTCTGATAATACTGTTTTCTTCTTTTGGGGGAAAGGCGGTTTGATATAATAAATAGAGGCTTGGGAGTCGGAGAGATGGAAGTTCTGTTTTTGCCACTACCAGCTGTGGGATCTTGGGAAAACACCTCTGAATCATATTTCATAAGCAGTAAAATATAAGAAAATATCGTAATTCATAAGGCTGTTTGGAGATTAAATTTCAAATTCCTGTGTGATCCTCAGCATAATGACACTCACATAAGTTTAATTCCCCAGTAGTTACTCTAGGTCATAGTGGTCAACTCATCAATTTCTTGATGTCAGTTACGTTCTATCTTCTTGAAATCATATTATTCATGGATTAATTCACACACTAGCTCATATTTATTTCCATAAGATGGGGCGACTTAATATAGACATTCTTCAAACTGGTTCATTTTCCCTCTGGAAGGAAAAATAGCTTGTATTTAGTGAGAGCTCACAGAACCTAGATCATGCCAGGTAGAAAGTCAAACAGAATATACTCTCGGTAGGTTAAGGAAAAAATTCCTTGGGTATTCATATTTCCTGGGTCTAGAACTGAATGATACCTTCTTGGATCTTTGCTAGAAACTGTGGAGTCTGCTCAGTAAAGTGGACATTACTGAGCATATTACTAATTATGGTAATCCCACCTTATCCATGGGGGATGCATTCTAAGACCCACAGGATACTCCTGAAACTGTGGAGAGTACCAAAACGTACATATACTATGTTTTGTTCTATACATGCCTGTTATAAAGTTTAATTTATAAATTAGGCACAGTAAGAGATTAACAACAATAATAATAAAATAGAAAAATTAGAACAACATACTGTAATAAAACGCATGCGAATGTGTTCTCTCTCTCTCTCTTAAAAATATCTTACTGTACTACACTCTCTTATTTTCAGACCTAGGTTGAACATGGATAATTAAAGCCTCAGAAAGTGAAATGTTGGATAAGGGGAGACTATTGTGATCCCTAGGAGTTCTTGAGAGTATGTCTTTTAAACCTTAATCCTTGTTATTGAGACTTTGATTCACACACCAGTAGCTCCAGCATTCCCTGGGAACTTGCTAGAAATGCAGACTCTCGAGTCACAGCCAAGAACCACTGAATGAGGATCTTCATTTGAATAAGGTTCCCAGCCGATCTGTATGCACTGTAAAGTTTGACAAGCACTTTTCATAATCACTTTTCTTACTCTAACTGCATCCAATAATCTTTTAACTAACACTATTTGCAAATGTTATTATCTATTCATGCCTATTAACACTATTAACTAAATACTAAGCCCAGCCTTCACAAGTAAGTCTAATGTTGTACCCTGGCCACATCCATAGAGTGATTCTAAACTTTAGTCACGAGGCTGGGTGTGGTGACTCAGTCTTGTAATCCGAGCACTTTGGGAGGTCAAGGCAGGTAGATCACCTGAAGTCAGGAGTTCGAGGCCAGCCTAACCAATATGGTAAAACCCCGTCTTCACTAAAAATACAAAAATGAGCTGGGCATGATGGCGTGCACCTGCAGTCCCAGCTACTCGGCAGGCTGAGACAGGAGAACTGCTTGAACCCGGGAGACAGAGGGTGCAGTGAGCCGAGATCGCACCATTACACTCCTGTCTAGGCGACACAGAGGGACTCTGTCTCAAAAAATAATAATAAAAATAAATAAATAAACTTCAGTATGTTTATGACTTACCTGAGAAGCCTACCCACGTTGCAGATGCCAGGGGACTACCAACAGAAATTAGTATTCACTAGATTTATGACGATATCCAAGAATCTGAATTTTCTATACACACTTAAGTTTTTTTTTAATGCAAGTGATTTGTGGACTGTAGTTTATGAAAAATGGTATTACATCATTCCATTAAAAAAGGATCTTGCTCTTTCTCATTTCTTTAATCATAATGAGAGTTGCTGGTCACTGTGCAGGTATATTTGGTGGGTAGAGAGCTCAGGAAATGTACACGAAGCCAGTTTCTTAGAATACTTACTCATCTCATTCTGATGTTTTTTAGCATTTGCTCTGATGTTGTAAAGTTGCTCTGGGAAAGAATATGTGAGACTGGCTGAGACTGCAGAAAATGTATTGCAGTACTTATTAATGAAGGGGAGAAATTTTCTTCAGGCTGAAGGCTGAAGATGAGTGGTCTTCATTTGGAGACCTCTCGTCTCTCAAACTGTAGAGATGAGAGGTCTCCATAGGCACACCAATGGATTAGTCCCTCTTTAATCAATTATCACTGCCAAGACAACTAATGTTTATTCTATTTGTAACTTCTCTTGTAAGTATGTAGGGGAGGGGGGTGTTAAAAAACCAGGTAATTGCAATGCTTTGAAGAGAATTTCAAGGTATGTCTTACCTAGCTGTATACATTTTTTTGTAAATGTTGGGCAGTAAATGGTTACTTCATAGCCATAGAATTTTCCTGTAACATTTTGTGCTAGAATTAAGTTATCAGGTAAAACACATTAAAAGTCTTTGAGAAATTGATACACAAAGCAGAAAACACATTAACAGGAGTACAACAGACAGTTTTAGAGATGGCAGATCGTCTTTCCCATCTTGCTCGAGAAGCAGTGGCTGAATAGCCGTCACATGACACAAAGTCTCCTTCAAAAGCAGTCAGTGTCATTAGAGCAGCTGTTACTTGAAGAAGGAAATAGCATAATAAGAAGAGCTTTGGTAGGACATATTAAATGGAAGAATTATATAATCCTCTGTATATTTCATAATACATAAAAGGTTTTTATGTGCAATGAGAGAGTCCATCAGATAAGAGAGCTTGGCAAATGAGCACATTTGACACTGAACCATGTTGGGGGTAGATATCGAGAATTTGACTTTGCTTATTATTGTTATTGTCAATATTTATGGCAAACCTTGAACTACTGATCACATCAGGGGCATTATTTTTAGTGGTTTCTAAAAAAATGATTTCTTTGAACTTTTATTTGCCTTTCAGCGTTACAGCCACTGTTGGGGTTTCTTAGCCATCAGAGCTAGATTTAATCAGTAGAAATTATGAAAATAAGAATAACTTTTGAGTGTCTGTATCTATTCTCTCTCTCGCTCGCTCTCTCTCTCTCTCTCTCTCTCTGCCTACCTAGCTGTCTATCAGAAGGAATTGAAGATTCCTACAAGGTCCCTTTTTCACAAGCCAATTTGATTCATAAGATTCTGAAGGTATTTCTGGAAGCTATTTTAGAGGTAATATGGCAGCACAAAAGAAAAATATATAGGAAGTAATATAGGGGCCAAGTCGAGAAAGAAAGCCTGGGTCATAGGGAGCAGATGGACTATTTAGGAACAGACCTAAAAAGGAGACTATAAGCCTCAGAAAGGGATGTTTTCCATCATTAGTTGTTAATGGAAAGCCAGTAAAAATTCTCTTATACATCATCCCAGTTCCCACGATGTTCTGATGGTCTTTTCTATAAAGAGACTGTTATAAGAAGTAAGGTTACTAGCAGTACATCCAAGGGACTGCAGCTGGTTTACCTCATCCCTATACCGTAATTGGTCAAATTCACACAAGGTTCAGGGTAAGTAATGAGGTTGACATATCTTTAGGTGCATCTTTGTTCCTAGCTTTAGATCAGCTTTAAAGAAACTGTCCATACTTTGGCTAAACAGAGACATGGTGTTTTGTCTTTTTCTTTTCCAAAGTATATGTCTTTTCTTGTCCACAGCTAATCACACAGAACAATCACAACAGCCTTCCAGATTTTTAAGATGCTTTGTGAATGTAGTCTCTCTCAGTCTCTCTCTCTCACAATATCTTACTGTGCTACACTCCAAACAACACTTTTTGTCACCAGTGATGTTTACAGTAAGACTGACAGTGAGGAGCTTAAGTGAGTTATTTCATGGCCTCTCAGATGCCCTTGCTCCCTGGAGATCAGAGTGACCTAATAGACCCCAGTAGGTCATTGCTGATATGGCTTCATTCAAATTGTAGAGATGAGAGGTCGCCATAGGCACAACAATTGCAAATATAAACATCGGTTGGGTCTATGCAGAAGATAAAGTAACTTCTTAACAAAACAAAACAAAACAAAAAACCCCTAAACATATGAGCAAGATGTAGATCTAAGAAAGCCCAAATAAGACAGTTTAAAATTGGGTTTTTAATTAGATTGGGTTTGTTTAGAACATTCTTAGAGTGGTCTACTAGGTGAATTTAAAAATAGAAGTATGATAAAATTGGATAATATTAAAAAAGAGACAGACCAGTGAGACTGAGACTAGTAGAGAAATTTAGGACACTTTGCTAACTGTATATAGAAAGTAGCTTTGGAAAAAGTACATGGAGTTTCTCCTACAGTTCTTGGAAGTCTTCCAAACTCAGAGTAAGAGTTCTCTGAATTTGGAAAGAGAAGATTGTTTAGAAATATGGTGTCTATGGGGCCTCTGGGCAATAGGAATACTTTGTTTTTCAAACAAGAGGGGACATGGCTCTGGCATATTCATGTATAGATAGGTGTCGGTGTGTTACAGCGAGTTCCTTAAGACAGAGCCATGCTAGAATGAAGAATGTTAATCTAAGGTATGGGATCTACAGATGAGGGTGCTAAAACAGTTTTGGAAGAGAAGAAAGAGAAGCCAAACTAAAAAGAGACCAGTGTACGTAGCTGAGGCTATAGAGGGGCTCATGGTTTATAAAGAAATTGAAACTGAAAGGAAGCAATTACAAAAGAATTGCACTGCGAGGTTGCACAGCTCTACTGGAGTATACAAATGCTATTAAACTCATGCAGTAGTTTAGCTTTATACAGTCAGGAAGTATTGCAGGCCTTTATTTTAATCCGATGTTATTCACCTCATTTAATTGCTAGTTTTCTAGGAGAGGGTCAACAGTAAATGGCTAACACATTGTGTGTGAGTCCTCAGCACGCCTTGACCATGGAAAAATAGTAGTGGGTACCTTCCATTAAAATCAACGTGGTAGGCAAAGCCCCAGAATGCTTTCTTAGGAAGGGGCTGGAGAGCACAAGCCGCAATCACTGAGAACCATCCTGTCAGGATGGGAAGCATATTATGTTTATCTTTTCTTCCACAATGCTTGGTGTCACCCATGGCACATAGTTTTTATTTTGTTTTGCTTTGGCAGTGATTTGTATGGGTGTGTGCCCTATGGTGGATCAGCGTCATGGTTTCTCGTTAATGCTCAACTGCAATGTTAGTGTAATATCCTTTAAAATGTTCTTTGTGTTCTCTCTGCTCCCCTCCCGCCAACAACACGTTTAAAATGGGAAAGGCATGAATAAAAGAAAAAGGAAAATAAATTAGAGTACCAAGTAAAAAGATAAGAGAAACCCCAAATAAGAATGAGTTTCTGGGCAAGAAAACAAAATCACATGAGTAATAGGAGGAACATTACATACGTAATTAAACATGATATTTTAAACTGTGGCAATGGGGTAAATTGGAACACATGTGTTTGGCAAAAGGAATTCATTTGTATGCAGAAATCAGAATTGTCATCGACTGCTCTTACAGTAAGTCTAAATTTCCATCTTTTGCCTTTGTACTTTTCCATGACACACAGCACATTATAACCAGATCAGCAGGGCGGCCAAGAGAGAAGAATTTATATTTCTAAATGAAAGTTGAGAGTTAATAGCCTCGCTGCATAATGAGCCACATTTCTTGTGCAGAGTCCAAGCTTACCCTGACTGTCCAAGCATAAACAGTGACCCTCCCGAGCCGGATGACTCGGTCAGTAATCCCAGATGGCCCATGCTACGTGAGGCCCAATAGATCAGCCCTAGGTACAACACTGCTGGGGTCACACAGCAGCAGCCACACTGGGCTTTCTCTGTGACACTGAGGGAGCACAACATGTGCAACTTAGCCGACAGCGTGAGTCCATTCGTGGGGGACTCAGACGCATTGAAACCACCTTTCAATTCACGTTTTAAAATGAAAGATTTACCTTAGCATGGATAACTTGTGTTTTCTTGCACAATGGAGGGTGCAGTGATGAGAAACACAGTAGTTGAAGGTGAAATTCCTTGTAATGGTGGTAGCTTATGTTAATATTCAGTGCTTTCTGGGAGCAAAGCATTAGGTTAAGCCCCTTGCATGCATTGCACCATTTAATCCTAACACAATTCTGATGAGTTAAATACCACTGTAATTCTTACATTAATGAAACAGAAACTGAGGCCGAGCCGAGATTTGAACACTAACCTTGTTTGATGCTAAATCTCATGCTTTTACCACAGTATATTTGCTGTGCTTCAAAATATAATTGAGCAAAAGAAACCTAAAATTTGTTAGTAGGCTCTCTCTATTAATGAAGATATTAATAATTAAATATCTTATGTCAATGTAACATGGCTCTTCTAGAATTCAGCAAATTCCAAGACTCATTGTGTTGAATCCCTTCTGTTCCCACATGGAAAAGAAGAGACTAGGGATGAGCATTCTTTAGCGGTAAATAACTGTCCTTTTTGCCTCTCACGTTTGACCTGTCCTTTGAGGCTCATGATAAATGAGTAAACTCTTCCACTAAGAGTTTCCACTAAGTAAACTCTCCCAGAACTACACTCCCACCAAAGTCAATGTTAAGCATTTTCCCCATGCTCCCCCAATCATGATTTATGGATGCTATTGTCTTCTCTCTAACTTCTCCACAGATTTCTAGGGGACAATTGTCTATCTTACACGTAGCTTTATCATCAAAACACAGTAGCAGGCCAAGGACAGATTTTAGAATTGAATTCAATCTTATTTAGAATATTCTGCTTCTATTTATGTACTTAGGTGTTCTTATTTGCAATTTTAAAGTGCCCAAGAAATGAGAAAAGAACAAAGGCCAAGTCCATTGGTCAATTTGTACACAATAACTTGAGCCCTGGCCAGGTGTCCATGCAGTTGAATCGTCTGTCACATGGTTTCCAGGTAAGAGGACTTTGATGATGCTGTTCAAATTCGTCACAACAGGTGGAGAAGTACCACAGAGCACAACTTGTGCTGATGAGGGTTGTTCAATCATCATCCTTCATATTTGCCAGAATTAATTCAAGTAGTCATTCAACAACCATCACTGAACATTGAACACTAGTTGGAGAAGGATCAGAAGACATGGTTTTCAGGAGAGGGAAATTATAAAAATGAACATAATGGCAGAAGTCTCTGTTTTCAAAGACCCATTTTCTATTAGAGAAAATGTGGAATTTTGCTCTCTTCCAAACTTAGTATTTATTTTGTTTGGCTTATCACAACAGCAATGTTTATATGGATAACACTTGACAGTTTACAAAGCACTTTCACACTCATTTATTGTTTCATTTACTTTTCAAGATAGGTCCTAATCAGCATCCTGCTGATGCCAAAGACCAAACATACTTTGTTATTTCTTGTATCCAGATTGTGGAAATTAGAGACAACCAATGAACGGCCATGCTAAGTTAAGGTCATGGTGATGATACAGAGAAAATGCTATTCTTTCATTATAGGCATTAAAAGATGCATTTCCTAGGCTAGACTTGTATATCTTTATTAATCAGTCCTTAGTTTCATTTTTAGCTCCTAGCCTAAGGAAAACAATAAACTATCTCCTGTCTTAAAAAACACCCACTTGAAGTCACAACAATTCTTTCATGCTAGATCACAATTTTAACTTTTATTTTATAAGTTCCGGATACATGTGCAGGTTTGTTACATGAGTATATGTGTGCCATAGTGGTTTGCTGTACCTATCTACCCATCATCTAGGTGTCAAGCCCCACATGCATTAGCTCTTTGTTCTCCCTCCCCTTTCCTCCACCCTGCAACAGGCCTCAGTGTGTGTTGTTCCCCTCCCTGTGTCCATGTGTTCTCATTGTTCAATTCCCACTTATGAGCAAGAACATGCAATGTTTGGTTTTCTGCTCCTGTGTTAGTTTGCTGAGGATGATGGCCTCCGGCTTCATCCACGTCCCTGCAAAGGACATAATCTCATTGCTTTTTATGGCTACATAGTATTCCATGGTGTGTATATACCACATTTTCTTTATCCAATCTATCATTGATGGGCATTTGGGTTGGTCCCAAGTCTTTGCTATTGTGAACAGTGCTACAATAAGCATATATGTGCACGTGACTTTATAGTAGAATGATTTATAATCCTTTGGGTATATACCCAGTAATGGAATTGCCAGGTCAAATGGTATTTCTCGTTCTAGATCCTTGAGGAATCATCTTCTATCTTCCACAATGGTTGAACTAATTTACACTCCCACCAACAGTGTAAAAACATTCCTATTTTTCACAGTCTCAACAGCATCTAATAATTGCCATTCCAACTGGCATGAGATGGTATCTCATTGTGGTTTTGATTTGCATTTCTCTAACGATCAGTGACGTTGAGCTTTTTTTCATATGATTGTTGGCCACATAAATGTCTTCTTTTGAGAAGTGTCTGTTCATGTCTTTTGCCCACTTTTTGATGGGGTCGTTTGTTTTTTTATTGTAAATTTGTTTAACTTCGTTGTATATTCTGGATATTAGATGGAGAGATTGCAAACATTTTCTCCCATTCTGTAGGTTGCCTATTCACTCTGATAATAGTTTCTTTTGCTGTGCAGAAGCATGTTGGTTTAATTAGATCCCATTTTTCAATTTTAGATTTTGTTGCAGTTGCTTTTGGCACTTTTGTCATGAAATTTTAGCCCACGCCTATGCCCTGAATGGTATTGCCTAGGTTTTCTTATTGGGTTTGTTGTTGTTGTTGTTGTTGTTTTGTTTGGTTTTGGGTTTTAGATTGAAGTCTTTAATCCATCTTGAGTTAATTTTTGTATAAGGTGTAAGGAAGGGGTCCAGTTTTAGTTTCCTGGAGATGGCTAGCCAATTTTCCCAGCATTGTTTCTTACATAGGAAATCCTTTCCTCATTGCTTGTTTTTGTCAGGTTTGTCAAAGATCAGAGGGTTGTAGATGTGTGGTGTTATTTCTGAGGTCTCTGTTCTGTTCCACTGGTCTATATACCTGTTTAGGTACCATGCGGTTTTGGTTACTGTAGCCTTGTAGTATAGTTTGAAGTCAGGTAATGTTTTGCCCCCAGGTTTGTTCTTTTTACTTAGGATTGTCTTGGCTATACAGTCCCTTTTGGTTTCATATGACATTTAAAGTAGTTCTTTCTAATTATTTCTAATTATTTCTAATTATTTCTAATTATTTCTAATTATTTGGAGAATGTCAATGGTAGCTTGATGGGAATAGCATTGAATCTGTAAGTTACTTTGGGCAGTATGGCCATTTATATGATATTGATTCTTCCTATTCATGAGGATGGAATGTTTCTCCATTTGTTTATGTCCTCTCTTATTTCCTTGAGCAGTGGTCTGTGGTTCTCCTTGATGGAATGTTTCTCCATTTGTTTATGTCCTCTCTTATTTCCTTGAGCAGTAGTCTGTAGTTCTCCTTGAAGAGGTCCTTGTGAGCTGTATTCTTAGGTATTTTATCCTCTCTGTAGTAATTGTGAATAGGTGTTCATTTATGATTTGGCTCTCTGCTTGTCTATTGTTGGTGTATAAGAATGCTGGTGATTTTTGCATAGTGATTTTGTATGCTGAGACTTTGCTGAAGTTGCTTATTGGCTTAAGGACTTTTTGGGCTGAGATGATGGGGTTTGCTAAATATAGAATCATGTCATCTGCTAACAGAGACAATTTGATTTCCTCTCTTCCTATTTAAACACCTTTATCGATTTCTCTTACCTGATTGCCGTGGCCAGAACTTCCAGTACTATATTGAATAGAAGTGGTGAGAGAGGGCATCCTTGTTTTGTGCTGGTTTTCAAAGGGAATGCTTCCAGGTTTTGCCCATTCAGTATGATATTAGCTGTGTGTTTGTCATAAATAGCTCTCATTATTTTGAAATATGTTCTATCAATACCTAGTTTATTGCGAGTTTTTAACATAAAGGAATGTTGAATTTTACCTAAGGCCTTTTCTGAATCTGTTGAGATAATCATGTGGGTTTTGCCATTGGTTCTGTTTATGTGATGATTTGTTTATTGATTTGTGTATGTTGAACCAATCTTGCATCCCAGGGATGAAGTCAACTTGATTTTGGTGGATGAGGTTTTTGAGGTGCTGCTTGATTCGGTTTGCTAATACTTTATTGAGGATTTTCGCATTGAAGTTCATCAGGGATATTGGCCTGAAGTGTGCATGTGTGTGTGTGTGTGTGTGCACACGTGCCAGGTATTGGTATCAGGATAATGGTGACCTCATAAAATGAGATAAGTAGGAGTCCTTCCTTTTCGATTGTTTGAAATAGTTTCATAGGGAATGGTATCAACTCCTCTTTGTACTTCTGGGAGAATTCAGCTGTGAATCTGTCCGATCCTGGGCTTTTTTCAGTTGGTAGGCTGTTAGTTACTGTCTCAATTTTGGAACTTGTTATTGGTCTACTCAGGGATTTAGCTTCTTCCTGGTTTAGTCTTGGGAGAGTGTATGTGCCCATGAATTCATCCATTTCTTCTAGATTTTCTAGAGGTGTTTATAGTATTCTATGATGGCATTTCTGTGGGGTCAGTGGTGATGTCTTCTTTATCATTTTTTAATTGTGTCTATTTGAATCTTCTCTTTTTTCTTCTTTATTAGTGTAGCCAAAGGTCTATTTCGTTAATTTTTTCAAAAGAACAGCTCCTAAAATCATTGATATTTTGAAGGTTTTTTCATGTGTCTATCTCCTTCAGTTCTGCTCTGATCTTAGTAATTTCCTGTATTCTGCTAGCCTTTGGACTTGTTTGCTCTTGCTTCTCTAGTTCTTTTAATTGTGGTGTTAGAGTGTGGATTTGAGATCTTTCCAGCTTTCTAATGCAGGAATTTAGTGCTGTAAATTTCCCTCTTAACATTGCTTTAGCTGTGTCCCTGAGATTTTTGTACATTGTCTCTTTGTTCTCATTGGTTTCAAAGAACTTCTCGATTTCTGCCTTAATTTCATTATTTACCCAGGAATCATTCCAAAGTAGATTATTCAATTTCCATGCAGTGGTGTGGTTTTGGGTGCGTTTCTTAATCCCGAGTACTAATTTGACTGCACTGTGGTCTGAGAGACTGCTTGTTATGATTTCCATTCTTCTGCATTTCATGAAGAGTATTTTACTTCCAATAATGTGGTCGATTTTAGAACACGTGCCCTGTGGTGCTGAGAAGAATGTATTTTTGTTGATTTGGGGTGGAGAGTTCTGTAGATGTCTATTAAATCCACTTGATCCAGAGCTAAGTTCAAGTCCTGAATATCCTTGTTAATTTTCAGTCTCATTGAGCTGTCTAATATTGACAATGGGTTCTTAAAGTCTCTCAGTATTATTATGTGGGAGTCTAAGTCTCTTTGTAGGTTTCTAAGATCTTATTTAATGAATCTGGGTGCTCCTGTATTGTGTGTATATATATTTAGAATAGTTAGCTTTTCTTGTTGATCACTTTACCATTATGTAATGCCCTTCTTTGCTTTTTTTGATGTTTGTTGGTTAAAAGACTGTTTTGTCAGATACTAGGATTGCACACTGCTTTTTTCTTTCTTTCCATTTCCTTGGTGAATTTTCTCTATCCCTTTATTTTGAGTCTGTGTGTTTCTTTGCACATGAGATGGGTCTCCAGAATACAGTACACTAATGGGTCTTAACACGTTATCCAATTTTCTGTGTATTTAAATTGGGGCATTTAGCCCATTTACATTTATGGTTAATATTGTGATGTGTGAAACTGATCCTGTCATTATGATGCTAGCTGGTTATTTTTCACAGTAGTTGATGCAGTTTCTTTATAGTGTCACTGATCTTTATATTTTGGTGCGTTTTTGCAGTGGCTGGTACCAGTTTTTCCTTTCTATATTTAGTGCTCCTAAAAGGCAGGCCTGGGTGGAGATGAAATCCCTCAGCATTTGCTTGTCTGAAAAAGATTTTATTTCTCCTTCACTTATGAAGCTTAGTTTCATTAGATATGAAATTCTGGGTTGAAAATTGTTTCCTTTAAGAATTTTGAATGTTGGCCCTACTTTCTTCTTGTTTGTAGAGTTTCTGCTGAGAGATTCACTGTTAGTATGATGGGCTTCCCTTTATTGGTGACCTGGCCTTTCTCTCTGTCTGCCCTTAACATTTTTTCCTTCATTTTGACCTTGGAGAATGGAGAGTCTGATGATTATTTATCTTGAGGTTGATCTTCTTGTGGAGTGTCTTAGTGGTTGGTGCTCTCAGTATTTACTGAATTTGAATGTTGGGCTGTCTTGCGATGAAGGGAAAGTTCTGGATAATATTCTGAAGTGTGTTTTCCAACTTGTTTCCATTCTCTCTGTCTCTTTCAGGTACTGCAATCAGTCGTAGGTTGGTCTTTTTATATAGTCCCATATTTCTCAGAAGTTTTATTCATTCCTTTTCATTCTTTTTTCTCTAATGTTGTCTGCCTGCTTTATTTCAACAAGATGGTCTTCAAATTCTGATATTCTTTCTTCTGCTTGATTGATTCAGCTGTTGATACTTGTATATACTTCACAAAGTTCTTGTGCTGTGTTTTTCAGGTCCATCAGGTCATTTATGTTCCTCTCTAAACTGGTTATTCTAGTTAGCAGTTCCTGTAACTTTTTTTTCAAGGTTCTTAGCTTTTTGCATTAAAGGTTGCTCTTTCAGCTCAGCAGAGCTTGTCATTACCCACCTTCTGAAGTGACATCTGTCACTTTGTCCATCTCATCCTCTGTCCAGTTCTGCGCCCTTGCTGGAAGATGTGATAATTTGGAGGAGAAGAAGTGCTCTGGCTTTTTGGGTTTTCCGGATGTTTTCATGCATTCTTTTTCATATTGATGAGTTTGTCTAGGTTTGATCTTTGAGACTGCTGCCCCTCGAATGAAGATTTTTCTGGGGACTGTTTTGTGGTTGATGATGCTGCTATTGCTTTCTGTTTTTCCGTTTTTCTTTCAATGGTCAGGTCCCTCTTCTGTAGGGTTGCTGCCGATTTCTGGGGTTTCATTCCAGGCCCTATTTATCTGGTTTGTTCTTGCACCTGGAGATGTTGAGGGACTTCTCTTCCTGGGTCCACCAGGGGCGTCCTTTGAAGGCACGAGTCTTCTGGCACTCCGCCTCCACCCTGGGAACCAGAGGGGTTTCAAATGTAAAGTTCTTTGGATTTCCCATGCCGGGGTAGGTGGGGAAAGCCAGGTGGACTCCTTTGTCCCAAAAAAGCTGCTAAAAGCTCTGGGAGGAAGTGTCTCTGTAACTCAGAGTTGTGGACCAAGCAGCCAATCCAGTGTCAGTGTCAAAGATCAATCCCCCCAGAGGAAGTTTGAAAGAACTCCTCTCGTTGGACAAGAACGTGAATGGGAAGGGAATAACTCAAGGGTTAAAACTCTGCTGCTCCTACCTGTAAGATTCCTTCTCTGGGTCCCCTCCCGACAGCATGGGAGCTGTCTTTCTCTCTCTCCCCCCATCTAATAAATCACTTTTCTGCAAAACTCTTTGGGCCCATGATACGCATTCGAATGGCAAACTCACTGCCCCATTCTTCAGAGTTGGTAAGTCTAAGAAGCTTTTTGGAGCCAGGAGGGAGCTGAGTCGCTCCCCTGGTTACAATGTCACTCAAGGAGGCTGCAGAACAGAAAAGATGGGTGCCTGGTCCTTCTTCCAGGATGCCTGACCTCGAGGGTCACCTACCTGATGCCGGTAAAAGTGCTCCTGTACAGGATGTCTGACCACCCCTGCTGGAGGGTCTCACCGAGTTGGGTGGCACAGGGAGCAGGACTCATTTAATGAAGCAGTTTCGTGGTCCCTTTGTAAAGGGAGTGTCGTGCTGTTGGGAAAGCCCCTCATCCAGGCTGCCCAGATTCCTCGGAACTAGCAGGAGGAAAGACCACCGTCCCAGAGCTCCTGCAGTGAGGCCTGTTGGGGAGGGAACGGGTCAGGGCCAGGCCTGAAGAGGCCCTCTGGACGCGGTCTGCCTTGGCCGGTGTGCTGGGCTCTGCGGAACACCTCTCGGGACCAAGCCATCCAGCTCCCTGGCTCCGGCAGGGGACGAGCGTGGCCTGGAGCTGCAGACATGGCTGCTGCCCTTTCCTACTCCGGGAATTTAGTGTAGTGGGCAGCTGTCAGTCTCAGTGCTGGCTGTTGCCCCCCCAGGGAGCTCAAAGGGCTCAGACAGCCACAGCTGTGGTGATGGCTGCCCCTCCCCGGTGACCTTGGCCGGCTTAAGTGGCTTCCGGCTGAGTGGCTGTTGAGAGTCTGTGTGGCTCCGTGGTGGGCACCCTAGGCCCCGGTGCCATGGGCTCACGAATGGGATCTTCGGATCCCGGGGTTGCACAGCTGCATGCAGAAAGCATGGTTTCCTGGGATGGGCAGCCCTCCCACTCACCTCCCTTGGCTGGGATGGAGGCTCGCCGCCCCTGTGGCCCTCAAGTGGGCAGCCACAGCACAGCCACAGCACAGCCACAGCACAGCCACAGCACAGCGCCCGTCCTTCGTCTCTGTGGCTCACAGCGGCCACCTGGTGAGCCCCGATGGCAGAACCTGGGTACCTCAGTTAGCAGGATTCGCAGGGGGTTGAGGTCTTTCTGAGGGGGTCTCTGATTGCTTCTCGTTGGGCGTCTTGGCCCCGACCACAGCTTGTTGTGAAGCTGTCTGCCCACTGAGATTCTGCACCGCAGGCGATTCCTGCACTGTGCTGTGACCAACCGTCATCAATAATGCAGAAAAGCAGGGCAGAACATTCTTATTGTGCTTTTGTTTCTAAAAAAGAAAAACAGAAGGCAAATAACTTAGACAAGCAGAAACAAGCTTTTGCACATAAATGGCATGTGGTTTCTTTTCCATTATAAAAGCACCCAGATCAGTTTCCATCTCTCTAATGGATAAAAGTTGATTGTGTTTTAGAGAATGGCACACGGAGTTGAGGATCAGGTGAAGGGGCCCAAATGGGTGACAGGAGATTGATGTTGGCCTTCTTGGGAATAGCTGTGTCAGATTCCTCCCGAGAAGGAAGCACCAGGTAACTCGGTGAATGCAGAGTCAAGATGAGCTCCTCAGCCGGTTGGCCCTGAGTTTCGCACAGCCCAGGACCCGTCAGGGCACCATATCCCCCTTAACGAGAACGCAGTCTTACTTTTAAGGATGGCTCTAGGCCTGGTCATTCCCTTTTGAAATGGTAATTTACGCATAAAACTTGGGGAAAAATGTTTTGGAAGGAAACCAAAACATGAAGGCATGTACTTGTTTAATGGTGAGTGTTCTCTTCTCTATCAGACAGAAAATGTCCCGCCAATACAGTTACTACCAAAATATCCCGATCACCAAAGTCCAAGTAAGAACGCAGAAATACTGGCAAAGAAAAGGTGACTCGTCACCTTTCATCAAAAGAGGAAAAGCTAAACGTTATCTAGGCGTTTGATTGGTCTGTTTTCTTCTTCTAACACCAAGTCAACTAAAGACTATGAAGTGCTATCAGCTGAGCAGATGAATCGGAGATTCAGTTCATAAAATATCAGCTAAAAAGTAATAATTAAGAATTTTCTGTTTTAAAACATAATTTCCTATATGAGGAAGGATATTCTGAGGATAGTTATAAAGCATAAATATCTTAGAATAAGGAAGACTTTCTTGATGAGGAGAGAATGCCCAATGGTTGTGGGGAAAAGTCTTGAAAAATGGACTATAACTTCTGTTGGAATGGGTTTAGTTGCAGTTCTGATTAGGTAGAGTTGAAGATTTTTTAAAATAATCTTTCAGCCCCCTAAATCTTCTTAAAGATTTTTGTTATGAAGTAACTATACTGACATGTAGCTGCAGGAAATCACACACAGAGGTTGCACTCTTCACGCAATGGTCATGTTTTGTAAAGCTGTAGTACAATATCACAACCAGGATCTTGATACAGTCAAGACAGAAAACAATTACTGAGTAAAAAATTATATTGAGCAAATATAAATAAAAACCATACCAAAAGGTCACATTCTGTATGATTCCCTTTACAAGACACATTTGAAATCACAGTGCTTTAGAAATGAGGAACAACTTTACATTTTCACCTTCTTTAGAGTCATACTCACCTCCTTACCTGTTCCTGGCCCTTGGCAACAAGTAAGTTTTCTTCATTTCTAAAGCCTTGTGGTTTCAAAAGTGTCTTGTAAATGGAATCATACAATGTGTGACCTTTTGGCACAGGTTTTATTAATTTTTTTTACTCCATATGATTTCCTGGAGATTTTCAAAGTTGATGTGAATATTAATTGTTTATTCATTTTTGTTGCTGTGTAGTTTTCTCTGGTATGGATGTGCTGCAGTTTAACCATTCACTTATTGAAAGAAATCTGAGTTGTTTAAAGTTCTTGGTTACTATGAAAAATACAGTTATAAATATTTATGTACAGGTTTTTATGTGAAAATGTTTTAATTTGTATGGGTTAAATGTCTGGGAGTATAATTGTTGAGTTATACGGTATTTGCAGATTTCGTTTTGGGGAAAACTTCCGAACTGTTTTCCAAAGTGGCCGTTCCCGTCTTACGTCTCCCTCACCCCTGCAGCCAAATTTGAATGATCTTGTTTCTCTGCATCTGTAGACACCAGCATTTGCGGCCGTCACTGTTTCTTTAAGCTGTTCTAATAGGTCTATAGTAATGTCTTATTAGGGTACTTTGCATTTCCCTAATGGTTAATAAGATTGAGCCTAATTTCAGCTTATGTGAACACCATCTCTCTAGCCTCTTCAGCTAAATGTTTGTGTTTTTGCCCACTTCCTAATTGGATTATTTATTGTTGTTTTTTAACTGTTGAGTTTTTATTTATTTATTTATTTATTTTATTTTTTAATTTTTTTATTGCCTTGTAGGTTTTGGGGTACATGTGAAGAACAGGAAAGATTGTTGCACAGGTACA